>ML104741.1:67419-83467 GCA_003697995.1 Taxidea taxus jeffersonii | reverse complement strand
AAAATCTACAAAGAGCTTAGCAAACTCAACACCCAAAGAACAAATAATCCAATCAAGAAATGGGCAGAGGACATGAACAGACATTTCTGCAAAGAAGACATCCAGATGGCCAACAGACACATGAAAAAGTGCTCCACATCACTGGGCATCAGGGAAATACAAATCAAAACCACAATGAGATACCACCTCACACCAGTCAGAATGGCTAAAATGAACAAGTCAGGAAATGACAGATGCTGGCGAGGATGTGGAGAAAGGGGAACCCTCCTACACTGTTGGTGGGAATGCAAGCTGGTGCAACCACTCTGGAAAACAGCATGGAGGTTCCTTAAAAAATTGAAAATAGAGCTACCTTATGACCCAGCAATTGCACTACTGGGTATTTATCCTAAAGATACAAACGTCGTGATCCAAAGGGGCACGTGTACCCGAATGTTTATAGCAGCAATGTCCACAATAGCCAAGTTATGGAAAGAACCTAGATGTCCATCAACAGATGAATGGATAAAGAAGAGGTGGTATATATATACACGATGGAATACTATGCAGCCATCAAAAGAAATGAAATCTTACCATTTGCGACGACATGGATGGAACTAGAGCGTATTATGCTTAGCGAAATAAGTCAACTGGAGAAAGACAACTACCACATGATCTCCCTGATATGAGGAAGTGGAGATGCAACGGGGGTGGGAGTTAAGGTGGTAGGAAAAGCAAAAATGAAAGAAGATGGGATCGGGAGGGAGAAAAACCAAAAGAGACTCTTAATGTCATAAAACAAACTGAGGGGGGTGGGGGGAAGAGGGGTTGGGTGAGGGTGGTGGGGTTACATCATATGTTTAAATAAAGCTTAAATAAAGTAAAAAAAAAAAAAAACACATTTGGTAAGCTATTGTACCTGAGTCATCTTATAAACTGGAGGTGACTCATTTTAGGTGACTGGTCAGAGGGAAGTATTTGTGAAAACCAGGCACCAGGGCCAGACTTGGGTTCTTTTATCACTGAAGTGGCCCATCATCAATAACTTCAACATTTTAAGAGGTCAAAAATCCTCTCTCTCTGTGTCAAGGACTCTGAGCTTCAACAAGTACGTATCTAAGAAAACTGATGGATCTAAAGATTTACTCAGAAATTTTAAAATATATTGAATATATTTTGAGAAGTCTTTTTATATTTTGAGAAGTATTTTGGTGGTATCAGCACTAGGCCCAGCTTCCCCATCTCCTTGGAAATGAGATACAAGTTGTAGGTGCTCACGTTTTCATGGCAGGTTGCCAACTCTAACGCAGGGTATCTGTTGTCTAATGTATATAAAATCTCACATAAATCCACTAGACCTTAAGGGTGCTTCATGTATTGGTCAGAGAGTTGAGCCAAGAATGGACAGATCCAGTCTCAGCCAAAAGTGTGCCCAGGGCAGCTGCTAATTATGCCTTGTGTACATTCTTTTTTCAACTTTATCCATATGTTGAAAATGTTCACAATTGAAAGTTGAAAGAATCGTACAACAAATACCCAGATATGTGTCATCCGACTTAGCTATTAAAATCTTCCCATATGGGCTTTACTTGTCTACCCATTCATTTGTTTCTACTTAATCATTTCAAGGTAAGTTATAGAAATCTCACCTCTAAAAACTTAGCATCTCTTAGGAGTAAAAATATTCCTCTGGGTAGCTACAATGTCTGTTATACTGAAGGAAATTGGTAAATGTTCCCTACCATCTAGTATCAAGTCCATATTCAAAATTAGCCAACTGTCTCCCAACTTTTGTTGATGGCTTATTTTATCTGAATTCTGATTTAATCAAGATTCACATATTACATCTAGGTGTTAGGAATTCCTGCATTCTTCAAACTCTCTGTAGTTAGCTCATCTGTAGCTAGCATTTCTGATTTGTACGATAATGACAAAATCACCTTCACTGTAGGAAAATGTTAGTCATAGATATTCTCTGATTACTATATATTGGGAAAGTGCTAACGACTTTATAATTTTATTGAAATTCTGATCTTAAAAAGTCTAGTTTTATTTTGCTGTAACATTTTCATAGAGAAATGTTATTCAGAATAATGCTATATATATATATATATATATATATATACACACACACACATATGTATATCTTCTAAATATATCTAACATATCTGAAATATCTAAATACCCGATCTTCTAAAGATTTTACTTTCAAATAATCTCTGCCCCCAACATAGGGGTCAAACTTACAACTCCAAGATCAAGAGTCACATGCTCTCCTCACTGAGTGAGCCAGTTTCCCCCCAAAATATGCTTTTAAATGAAGTTCTATATAATTTTACAAACCTATAGCTAATCATGTTTGTTATATGTCTATATATCTCTTACATGAGCCAAAAAAAAACTTATTTGGATTCAGAGAAAGTAAATTTTGAATACCCATAAGCAAGTCTGCTTTCTTGGCAGATCAAGGTTTTTTGAAATCAATGAAGTTGAGTGAATTCTGTGGTGTGTGCTTGCTGCCCTTGCCCTTCTTTCTGTTTTTAAAGGTTTTTGTTAAGAAACCATAATAATTACAGTGACTTCATTATAAAACCTCCAAATATTTCCTGGAGGTAGGCTGACTGTAATCTCATTAACTTACCTCCTTTTGGATATCAAAATTATGGTTGGCTTTTTGCTTTGATTCCTTTCATCTTTATTGCCAGATAACTGTAAATAATCACTGATTTTAGCACTTGAATATATTATTAGCTTTTCTTCTCTTAAAATGTTCCCCCATTATTTTTAAATAAATGATAGTCTTTTAGTAAATAATATTGAATACCTCCTTTTTTTTAATACCTCCTTATTGTTACAGAGGTGCCAAGTAATGTGGGAAAACGTTTACAGATTTATACTCTGATTTTTGCCAGATTTTCTTTTTTATGGTTCACAGAGAAATCTCATTGCCTCCCCTATCAAAAATAGCACAACTTGAGCTCTGCAAACAAGTAAAGACTGATTGCATTTTTGGAAGTTTATGATAACTTCTTTAAAAACTTTTCCGTTAGGCTCTTGAAGACTCCAGCTGCCTGAAAAGGAGTGGCAGGGACAGTGGTTACGGGGATATCTGGTGTGCTGATCGTGGAGAATTTCCTACTTCTCCAGGCAACCATAAGCGAGAAGATTCCTTCGAAAGTTTGGACTCTTTGGGGTCTAGATCATTCACAAGCTGCTCCTCTGATATCACATTGAGAGGTGGACGTGAGGGTGAGTTGCATTTTTGACTGTTTACTTTTTTTTTTAATTAACATATAATGTATTATTAGCCCCAAGGGTACAGGTCTGTGAATCGCCAGATTTACACAAGTCACAGCACTCACCATAGCACATACCCTCCCCAATGTCCATGACCCCACCACCCTCTTCTTACCCCCCTCCCCCCAGCATTGACTGTTTACTTTTAATGTGTTTGCATGTTAAGAGAAAGTTGGGAATGGTAGGAGAAAAGTGGAGCAAAATCTATTGGGGCAAGCATTTTACCAAAATGTGGATTTTCACAGAGACTAGAATATTGAGGGTTGTTTTTTTTTCCTTTTCTTTCTGTTTTTCTTTTTCTTTTCTTTTGTCTTTCTCATTCC
The DNA here is from genome assembly GCA_003697995.1 of Taxidea taxus jeffersonii. Lineage (NCBI taxonomy): Eukaryota > Metazoa > Chordata > Mammalia > Carnivora > Mustelidae > Taxidea > Taxidea taxus. Next base: position 79,868 of record ML104741.1, on the reverse strand, counting down.
TTCCTCACTGTATCACCACTAGAATGGTGATAGTTTTCACTTTTTTTTTTTTTTAATTCTTCCATGTTTAGAGGAAAGCAGGGAGGCTATTAACTGAGACCTTTTCAATCAGTGATAATCTATCCTAATTCTCTTTTCTCCAGATTCAAGTTTAATAATTTCTGCTCTGAGGCCTATTCACTGATATATTTACACATAAAAAAGAAAGATTCTATAAAAGTCTGTTCTAGTTCCTGAATAATTTTCTCCCCAAAAGATAAAAAAACTTCTCTTAAGGAAAAGCAAGAAGAATATTTCTGTAATTCTCTCCCCAAAAAAGATTGATACCTATCATGATGGAGTATTATGCTAAACTTTGATAAATTAAATAGCCATACTAGCATGGTATTAGAAAACCTCTTTTGCCTCTATTAGTCCAGAGTGAATCCAGGACAGTGTGAGGAAAGAACATGTAAATGAAAGTTACTCTGTTATGAGAGGACCCTTCTTTCAAAATCCTAATCAGTTATTTAAGTGTATGTCTTCCAGTGGCCGTTGGGTGGTGTCAGGAATTTCTGACTGTATACCTCTAACAAAATTTGGATAGATTGAAACCACCAGTAAAATTTCTGTGCTTCTACCTTCAACATGAAGACATTGAGAGTTTTGGTCATGAATTTGTGCTAGATTGTTAGGGATTTTACTTTGCTGGTTATATTGATAATCACATTTAAATTTTTAGTTATTTTTCCTAAGGTTCTTATTACAAAACATTTAAAACCTCAGCAAAGTTGAAAAAATTTTACAGTTGAAGACCCATGTTCCGGCCACCTAGTTCTACCATGACATTGTACTGTGTTCGCTTTACACATATTTACCCCTTTCTCTGTACATGACTTGTACATCTTGTTTTTCCGAGGTACCTCAGAGTACCTTATACTTGTCCTAAATACTCAGCACACAGTCATCAACAACAACCTTTGTTGTTGTTCTGATGTAAATTTACATAAAAGTGATGTACGATGGATTTGGTTTTGAAAAAATTAATCAACAAATTAAGTGTCACCAACCCCCACATTCTTAGGTTTTAGAGCAGTAGTGACATTTGAAATTAAAAAAGTGAATAGCTAAGAGTTAACCTTTTATATTTACTGCTGTGTTTATTGGTTGTCTGCTCTCCATTGGTTGTCTGCTGTCCGTCATCTGCTCTCTGACATTTCCATAGCCCAGATGACCAGCACAGTTTTAAGGACACGAATCTGAGCTTATAATTCATCTGAGTGATTAAAGCTGTAAAAGCAGAGGCCGAACTTCTGCATGACCTAACACGTGCACTGTTTACATGTATCCAGCCCACAAAGACTGAGGGCATGTGGGAATAGACTTCTGGTGTTTCCTGTACAGTGGGCCTATGGTGTGGAATGAAAGTCCTCTCCTCAGATACTTGTTGGAGTGGATGCCTGGTACATGTGACAGAAAGCAGAAGGCCACTGTCCCCCTGCTTCTTGATAGTGCGGAGGGAGTTGCAGAGCTTGTTTGAAGAGGGCGGAAGGGAAGGCTAAGTCCTTACAACTGAGGAAGAGAAGAAAAGCCTACTGGCCGCGCAGATGATTGAACTTTGGTGATCAGTGTGCAGAAATTCTGCTACCTACTCATTGTAATCCCAATTATTGTCTAATTGTAAATTAGATAATATTTCTAAGTTAACAGCATTGCAGAGTCAAGGTGCTTGGTTTTATATAAAACCCCTTATTCTATCGAGAATATTTGCCTACTCTGTAGGAAACTCCACTGGACTCAAAAATTAAAAGAGATTTTAAGTTTAAATATCCCAACATAGAATAATCTCCCTGTGTGTTTAAAATTTCACAGGTACACATTTTGGCAAAATATTTTAAGATCTTTCTTATTTGCCAAAAATGTCATATTTAGGAGGTGGTACAAAAATGAATCATCAGATTGACTATTAACACTCCTGGTCATAGCTGCTGTGGCTTCCTCCCTTTCTGCCTTTTCTCCCTTACCCTGTTCCGGCCTCCTGGTCTCACAGGGGTGTGCTCAACCACTTTCTGTAGGCTATTCTCAGTGTTACTGACTGTAGATTTCTAGTGAGCAGGAGAGAGGAGACCAGACCGGCTCCAGCACAGGTTAGCTCTACAGGGGTTCTGAGTGCCGAGAGGCTTTGGTTCTCAGATCCTCAGGTCCGTGGGTATGGAGCACAGCCATGCTCCCAGAGAGCCCTGGTGGGAAGCAAGAAACATTTGCAAACTTTCTTTACAGATACACAGAGGCAGGAAGAAAAGGGCAGATAAGGGGGACAACTCAGCTTGGATCTCTAGTAGTATTTTGTAGCCTCTTTTCTTCGTGTTCCTTTAAAAAGAGCAGACTTATTTATTTTGTAAAAACAGATCAGTATTTGTATCTGTCTGACCTTGAGGTGTGTCAAAGTACATTGTTTTGAATTTGTGTTTGAATGACTTGGGATCAAAACACAAGGTTCCCAGTATCTCCATGGCCACCCTCCAAAAAACCTTGAGTTGTGTGTGTCGTTTAGGAATGAGACTTGATATTCCTTTGGACCGAATGATTTCTAAAGTCCCAGCCTCCTCTCTGATGTGTGACTCTTGCTTCTAGAGGTCTCACAGGGAACTGGCTAACCCCTTTGTGACACTGTGCTTTCTGCTTCTCTTTCCATGCCCTCCCTTATCTCTCACCTCACAGAAATTTGAGACAACGGCGTGCTTTATTTTAAATTACAGACTTTCCCTTGAATGACTCTTTGATCTCATTTTAGGTGTCTTTGACTCAATTGCTACGTGTTACTCATTACAAATTGATTGCGTCCCATCAATAAATTTGATGTAAAGTCACAGGAGCAAGGAATATTGGGAAGAGAATGAATTCAGCGGTTAATGGGGACGTTTTCTGCTTAGAATATACAACAGTAAAAGAATGTAGCGCATGCGCCTACAGTATGCAAAGCAAGTTCCTCCTAATGGATCTTATCACAACTTCATGACAAATTTCTAAAAATATTCCCCAGAGTTAGCAGAAGAGCCCCGGGTTTCCAAGGGAAGGACAAAGCAGGCTTGCTGTGTGGGTTCAGTTAGACAAATGATCTGGAGAATAAAGCAAATTCTCTTGCTTTTTTTATAGGTTGTGAAAGTGACACAGATTCTGAATTTACATCCAAAATGCAGGATTATAATAAAGATGATATGTCCTATCGAAGGATTTCAGCCATCGAACCAAAATCTGCTTTACCATTCAATCGTTTTTTGCCCAATAAAAGTAGACAGCCATCCTATGTGCCGGCACCGTTGAGGAAGAAAAAGCCGGACAAAAATGAGGATAACAGAAGAAGTTGGGCCAGCCCGGTGTATCCAGAAGCAGATGGAACATTTCCAAGGTACTGGGATGCAAGCTTATGATGGGGTTTAAAATTCAGTATGTTTTGTGAATTTGCTGGGATTTTAAGTATGGGAAAAGGAATGGTTCTTAAAATTTATTTCATGGATAATGAATGAATTTCAATAATATAATTTTTTTTTCTTAGCTATATCTATAGTCATGCATATCCTGATGATATTTCTTCCATTTAAAGTGTCAGCCTAGAAAGAGCCGGTTCTTTTTTTAGATGCGTGCCTTTAGCCTAATGACATCTTTCAGCTGATTAGATGACTTTTGTTGTTCATTGTGAGCAGTTATTTTCTTCCATTTTTTTTTCCTGTCTTGAATGATCTCAGTGAACACACAGACAGTCCTTTAATTTCCCATCAAATTAGCAGAGCAGCGTGGGATTTATCAAACGCAACCCGCTTTCAGGAGGAAGTGTGTGGTTCTGAATGTGGTTCGGACTCCGAGGATGAACGAAGGTTGCCTGATATAGTTTTGGATGACTTAGCCAACCGTAGATTCCGAGTGAAAAAGAGGCCCGAGGCTTTCACATCGAAAACCACCTCTCCTAGCTCTTACTCACCAAGGTTCCCTCCTGCTGACACATTAGCCCCTGGGCCATACGCAATGACGAGGTCAGAAAAATTCTCCCAGATCAGAGTGTCTGTGATGTTGGTTTTAATACATAACACCCTAGACGGTTTGCAGTTTGTCTCTTTCTAACACATCTTATCATTATCTTTGGCCCTTGGGTATCAAGCTATTCTCTAATTAAAATGAGATGCCGTTATAATGCCTTAACTTTGTTCTAGGAACTATAATGATGAGAGTGGCAACTAATTTGTCCCATCCAGTGGCATAAACTCTGTGAGCCAAAAAGCATGCCTTTTTGTTCTGTGTCACAAATGGTCATTCAGTATCTTAACCGGTTGGATGTTTTGAACAGTAACGAGAGGAGAACTTGGGGCAGAAATGCGGAGAACTGGCCAAGAGTACAAGAAGCTTCAAAGTCCTCTTGTTACTTGGAAGAGGAAGAAGAAAAGACAAGCTTGCCCAACACCATCAAGGATGATCTTTATGTTCGAAAGCTAAGTCCAGTCATGCCAAGCCCAGGGAATGCTTTTGATCAGTTTCTCCCCAAATGTTGGATCCCAGAAGATGTAAACTGGAAAAGAATAAAAAGAGAAACTTACAGACCATGGTATAAAGAATTTCAGGGATTCAGGTTTGTCTCTGTGCACGTTTCTGTTGTCCTAGTGTTCCTTCGGCACCCTGGCTAGGTGCATTCTATGTGTGCTCCTTAGGAGAGAGAGAGAGAAAGATTACTTTTCTCTTCAATACCTATAGAATCTCTATAACAGCAAAAAACCCCCCAAAAAAACAAAAACAAAAAAACAAATGTTGTTTAAATTGAAACCTTAGGACCTGGATCTTAGAAAGCCTTCTGCATGACAGGATTTTCAATGGTTGTAGTTTTCTCCAACTCTTTCTCCTTCCCTCCCTCCTTTCTCTGCATCGCTCTACAGTAGGAGGAATTCAGATTCTGAGGATGAGGATTTGGGCTCTGACAGAAGCTCCTCCATTTTTAGTAGAATCCAAAAAGCAAAACATAGGCTAGACAGCAGCTGCCAAAGACGGTCACTCCTGCTGGAATTGGCTACCAAAGGGGCCAGGAACTCTCGGGACACCCATGCAGCCAGGAGAAGCAGCAGTGCCGCCGAGGAGCCCAGGTGTATCTGTGTGCATGAGCCCGCCTGCCTTGAGTCTGGCCTGGGACCCCTGTGCCAGCTGCTGCTCCTCCATTAATCTCTGACCGTGATGCGCTGGATCCTGACACCTCATTCATAATATTTAGCACAAAAGCCTAATGTATGACGCATTGCTTTCTGTGGGAGCACATAAGCTTGCAAGTCTATAAGATTAAATATTCTTCAGTGCAATGATGTACAAGATAGTATGTAGTTATGTGGGGCATAGTCAAATCTTTTGGAAAACTATTTCTAAAAAGCTTTTGTGAAAGTTGAACTTAACATACGGTTGTGTTCTGTGTGGAGATATGGAGAAAGGAAATAACTTTTAAATGAACACCAGGGCCTGCAAGTCTGGTAGGAAAAGGCAAAGAAAAGATTCATCAGGGTCTTTTTGAAAGGTTCACAGCATTTTCTTTTCTTTTCTTTTTTAAATTCTGCTGATTACCTGATTGCATAAAGTGCTTGATGACCAACTCTTTGATCTCATCAAGATTGTTGCTGCTTCTCTGGGATGGGGACTACATCACTGTGGCTAACATAATAAGGGAAGGGAGAAAGCAAATGTGTGTATGACAGAGAGGCAGGTGTGCTCTATGTTCTAGCCCCATCAGTTGACCTGGCTGTTGCCCACCTTTGCCGAGAAGTACACTCTACATTTGCTTCTTTAAATGGTATCCAAGAAGGTCACAGGTGATGGCATTAAAGGCTGGTCTTTCTTCCAAGCAAGAATCTCTCCTATGGTACCCTAAAATAATTCACTCATGGTAACAGGCTAGTTGCTCTGCTGCCTAATTACCTTTTCAGCCTAAACTTAATAAGATTCTCCCTTCCTTTTTCTTTTCTGTGCTTCAGTCAGTTTTTATTACTTCAGGCACTCCAAACATACTCTGATGACATCTTGTCTTCTGAAACAAATATCAAAATTGATCCCACTGCTGGCCCAAGGCTCATAACACGCAGAAAGAATCTCTCTTCTGCACCGGGGTATAAAAGAGATGACCTTGAGATGTCAACCCTCGATCCTGACTTAGAGAATGATGATTTCTTTGTCAGAAAGACTGGAGCTTTCCATGCAAATCCATATGTTCTCCGGGCTTTTGAAGACTTTAGAAGGTTTTCTGAGCAAGATGATCCTGTAGAGCGAGATATAATTCTGCAGTGTAGAGAAGGTGAACTTGTACTTCCAGATCTAGAAAAAGATGATATGATTGTTCGTCGAATTCCAGCACAGAAAAAAGAGGTGCCCCTGTCAGGGGCCCCAGATAGATACCAACCGGTCCCTTTCCCCGAACCTTGGACTCTTCCTCCAGAAATTCAAGCAAAATTCCTCTGTGTACTTGAAAGGACACGCCCACCCAAAGAAAAAAGAAAGAGCTGTAGAGTACTAGTGCCTTCCTACAGGCAGAAGAAAGATGACATGTTGACTCGCAAGATCCAGTGTTGGCAACTGGGGACAACCGTGCCTCCTGTCAGTTTCACTCCTGGTCCCTGCAGTGAGGCGGACCTCCGGAAGTGGGAGGCCATCCGGGAGGCCAGCAGACTTAGGCACAGGAAACGGCTGATGGTCGAGAGGTCAGAGTGTGTTTCTGAAAGGATTTTGCTTGTCATGGATGGTCTTGTGTAACTTTTTCTGTGTGAAAAAGTGACATTGTATCGCCCAACTCTGCATGTCACGAGCCGCTTTGAAGCATCCTGTAAAAATTTATATTGTTGTGAGAAACCTGTAGTGATTTCTTGGAAAAAGTGCAATTCCATATTTGCACAACTCTAATTCAGCTATTTGAGGCCTGTTTTAAAACGTGTAGACACAAACCTTGCCTTTGGCCTCAAGGAAGACTATGATACTATCTGCAACATGTTTCCAGAAAATGTTTTCCAGCCATATTTACAGACTCTTTATTCTCATGTCCAGGCTTTTCTGAACTAGTCTGGTTGTAGTTTAGTTTTCTGTGTTTCTCATATTTTGGAATGTATGATTTATGTATAAACATTTCCCTTAAAATATGGCATTGCAAATTTCATTTAACTTAATTATGATTTTTGGTTTTGACCTAGGTTCCTTGGACTATCAATATGTGACTTTTTAAATTTATCATTTAAAATTCAGGGCAAACCTTATTAAAATGCATGAATGTTATCTGCTCTCTGCTACATTTTACCTGTATGCAGTTATGGCCATTTTGATAATAATGTGTCTGCATTTATGTGTTATGCAACTTGCCATTTTGATGTTCAGCTTGTTGAACTTTGGGATGGACAAATACAAGGTTGATTAAAATCAGTAGATCCACATCTAACTTCTATTCCTGGCAATAGGAAGCTCCTTGTTACGGATTTGTTGGTTTAAGGTAAATTAGGAAACTCTTTATCTCGCTTAATTTGATTCCTTGAGATATGAGATCAATTAGAAATTGAGACATTATCAAGAAGATGAAAAAACCTTTTGAGATTTGTCCATCTCTAGTAAGGATCTTAAAGATATTGAACATTTAGAAAGTAACAAAACTGAAAAGTGACTTTTGATTTTTGGTTTTCTGATTTCTTAGACTCTTTCAAAAGATTTATGGTGAGAATGGGTAAGTTTTTTAGTTCACAGTAAAAAATAAATCTGTGTATTGTTTGTCCTTTTTTGTACTATGTCACTGCACTTCTATTCTGGCATGTCACTAAATGGGGACGCTGTGTGCTGTGCATGTAATTTTAAAAAATGGGAAATTTTTTCTTAATTTTGCAACCTAATGGTAATATTTCTGTGCGTGAGCGCACAGTGCATGCAGTGCTATGTGACTGTGGTAGGTTTTTTTTATTAGAAGTTTAAAATTCAGGTCTTTCTTTTTCCCATTATTTTCCTTTTCCTTTTTTTTTTTTTTTTTTAAATTTAAGGAGTTGAATAAAAGTAACACAATTACTTGCCTAAGATTGGGTATATTTAATTTAGTATTTGATTGCTACAAAGACCAAAATTCTCACTTCTGCCTGTTGAAGCCCAAATAAAGTTCTTTTATTGTATTTTATCTTATTTTTCCAAATAAAGTTATTTTAGAAAATTTTAGAAAATCTATGATGGAAAAGGAATGTTAGCATTCACTTTGAAGTTGGAATTCATATAGTTGGTATTACCTATATACTCCTATTTTGGGGGGAGCTTTATTAACTGGGATGAGGAATGACATTAATTTTTCCTTAGTAGAGTTTGGAAACATTTTCATGATTCCTGATTAGGATAAAAAGTTATAATATGGCTGTGTCACAAAGCCAAAATTAGCTTCCCCAAACTGCAAAAATTAAAATCTTTTAAAATTTTCTGGAAATGCTTCCCATTTCTAGAGTAACGGAGAGTTAAAAGCAAATGCTACCATACTTTCACTTTTTACCACACACTGTAGAATCATTCATTCTTAGTGCAGAATAACCAGGTGAATGCATCTTAATATTTTCCATCAGACTTTCTGTGACTCTGTGAATCTAATCGTTAATAGTTTTTGAACAAGAAGAAAATTTAAGCATGTCAAATATTTAAATCTGCCTAAGCCTTTGTAACTAAGTATCTTCCCCCACTGGGATTTATGTCATCTCTAAGAATCTTTAGTTTTGATAGGATTGGATAATTTTTAAAGTGTAGAAGTCTTGGAACTTACTAAAATTACTATTTGAAGTCATATAACCATTCTAGGTGTCAAAGGTATCAAGGGCAACTAATTGCAAGTACTTTTCAGCCACTGATTTAAAAAATCAGTCTCCCAGCATGCTTTCAATGTGCCATGCAAAGGCACATTATTCCCTCTCCTGCTCCTCGGGGCTTAAAGCTTTCTCTTTGGTGAATGAGGTGCTTGTCAGTAGGACGCTTAAGCATCCGCTCATTTCATTTCATCACAGGAAAGCTGTTTTTTTTTTTTAAATTTAAAGATTATATTTATTTATTTGACAGACAGAGTTCACAAGTAGGCAGAGAGGCAGGCAGAGAGAGAGGAGTGGGGGAGCAGGCTCCCCGCTGAGCAGAGAGCCCGATGTGGGGCTCGATCCCAGGACCCTGGGACAATGACCTGAGCTGAAGGAGAGCTTTAACCCACTGAGCCACCCAGGCGCCCTGGGAAAGCTGTTTTAAAGAATGGAAAGTCTTTGCAGCTTTGAGCATTTTGAATGAAAACTTCCAGAATTTTCATTGCTAATAAGACCTGATAAAGGCAGCAGTTTGTTTTTCTTAAAGAGGATGGAAGTACACTGAGTACAGGCATGGGATCTGGGAACGTGAGCATGCACAGCTATTTCTGTGATTCCCTGTGTTCCTCCAAAGGGATGGGCCCCATCTGACTGGGCTAAGAAGACAAGAGAGGAACCCAGATGCCAAGCTCAGAAAGCTAGGTATCTTTCTGGCTCTAGCTAGCAGCAGCAGATACCTTCTGTAGACTATTTCCAGATTGTTGCTTGTGCAGTACAGTATTTGTTTTAAAGCCTGTTCCCCTTGTAGTTTAGCGCCAAGGTAACACACATGAAGCAAGGTTGTCTGTAAACTGAGATGATGAATAATGCATGACTTGTCAGATAATGGAGAGTAAAGCGAATATGTCTTCAGAAAACTAAAGTGCGTTTTACACCACTTGTCATCAAAACCTTTTATGTGGAATTTTTTTTTTCAGTGTTCTATCAGTTACTAATGTTTTTCTTAAACTGATTTGCTGCAATGAAAACAGAAAGTTGGATTGAGTATAGGCATTTCATCAAGGACTTATTTCTATTTCTAGACATGTTCATATAACAGGAAACAAGTGATATCTCTTAATGATATTTCTTGGACATCCTGTCCATTTTTAAGCTTAGAATACTTACCTGGAAAATCTTTATTGCTTAACATCCTGCGATTGAAAAATGACTGCCTATAATGTGAATGCTTTCCTTCTGGTTAAGGACCAGGCGAAAGAGAAATGCATGTTACCTCTTGAAGTCTTAGCTTATTCATTTTGGGCTTGCTTTTTACTGGCATTTAACATCTGTCACTCTGTTTATTTTTAATATGAATCTTTATATGTGGTGTTTTGTCACATGCACTTTTGTGTTGCATGGATGTGTCTGAATGGTTCTGTGACAGTTGAAAACATGGTTATGACGTCTCTTGGCAGAAGCTGTGAATGACAAAGTTGTTGGAAGGGTATGTCGTTATAATTTAGTCCACGTAATAGGACTAAGCCATTCAATCTACTGCCAGGATCAACAGGAAAAGAAAACTGATTGAAGGTGAAGTTGTAATCAGAGACAACTAAGAGATGTACATTTCATGTGTGGGTTTTGGCCAAAAAATTCTGTGGAACTGTGAGGACACCTAAAACAACAAAAAGGAGGGGGCAAGTAAAGTAGACGTGAGTTTCTGGGGGTCTTGTCCCTAGCGGACATTCAGCAATGCCCACAGACATTTCTGATTGTTACACTGGGTGGATTGGGGATGGGGGGTTGCTACTAATGATCTGGGATGCCGCTAAATTGTCCTACAAGACACAGGACAGCCTCCTACGATAAATAATTTTCTACCCCCAAAATATCAATAGTGCTGCTATAGGGAAAACCTGATTTAGACCGTAAACCTATAAATGAAAAGTTTCTTATGTTATATTATCATAGTAGTTTGTAGTCACTCTAGAGCCTATTATCCAGGTTTTAATACTGATTATGCTTTAGAGAATTCCTACAGTACCTAATGAAAATATATTAAAAAATCCATAAATAAGTATATCCCTATCTTCCCCTGAAAGTTCAGGACTCCAGGGACCCCAACCTTAGTATCATGAAATTTCCACCTGCTGTTTAAAGCAATCAGTGATTTTATATTTAGGACATTTTCTACATGTTGGTCCTTTCTGATCCCTTACTTCTTAGATTATCTCTAGTCTGTGAGGCAGACGGTAGGTATTAGATGCGTTGCAGGTACATGAAGAAAGAGACACAGATATTGCAGCTTTCCCGAGGATGTAGAGCTAGTGAGTGGGAGAACCGGATGAGGGCATCATTTAATGAGCTAATCCAGGTAGACCAGTTGGCAGTATGACTGGCACACAGTAAGCCCTCCGGAGTTTAATGTTATACTGGTAATTCTGATAAGGAAGGAAAGAATTCTTCATGATCTGACTGAAAGACTTCTGTACTCAGAAAGTTCTAGATTTTATCAGTGTGGCCTGGGGTGGCCTCGCTAGTCTGAAGCTGTTTTGGGAGTTTTGTTCAAGAGATCCCATGCAGTCATGTTTGCCTTCACAAGAAGAGTTGGTGTATAGCACTGATGGTTATTAAAATACAAGCAGTGTAATCTTCCCCCTTTTCTTAGAATGATCCTTTTCTTGCTTAGATGAGGACCTGAGGCTCAGAGAAGCTAAGTGATGTTAGGTTGGGATGCAGATTGGTGCCACTACCAGGCTTGGAACCCTCAGCAGGGTCCCCAGTGCTCAGTTCAGCCTACATGGACCGTGCCCAGGCTTTCTTTAGGTAACTTTACACCCTCAGGAACAAAGGGAACTCCCATTCCTGCCCGATGCAGGGATTAGTCTGCTCTGGATGGTGTTGGGCTCCCTTGGTTCACACTGGGAATCTCCTCCTGGGTGCCAGGCTCTGTGCTCTGAGCTTTCAGGAGGACAATGTAGCCTCTGTTCATGGTGAACATGTTCTCTGAAAAGCACTGTATTAAGGTTTTATAGTGCAGGAGGGTGAGAGCTAATAGAGCATGCGTGGATATGTCTGGGCCAGCCGAGACTATCAGCCTTGCCTCCTACCAAAAGATTATTAAAATATTAGCATTTCTGTGTTTGTTCTGGAACTTATGGAATCTTATATGTTGGGTATCCAGATTATTCTCATGCCTTGGTCCTGAAAAAGTTTTTCTTCCCTCTTTATAGGAAGTCTGTTAAAATCCGAGCACAAAAAGTCTTATTCTTTGCAGTTATAGCTTAATTTATATTTTCAAAATCACATAAGTCAGGTTTATATATATTCATACCTAGTTAGGTATATATTTTTAAAGATCCAGTATATAATTTGATATATAGTTTATGTGTAATTCCTTAATACTCTTCAATAAGTCCCACAAAGCTTTTCTTACAAAACTTTGGGGGAGGGAATCCTGATTTATCCTACACACACAAAAAGAAACACTTTGAATTTATTTTGCTTGATTAAGTATAATAAAAACATACCTCATTCTTGCCACAGGTGTTAAATGCATGTATCCTACATGCCTTGTTATGTGGTGATGTGTTTTTCTCCAAATGACATGTGGACTTGTGAGGGAGCTAAACTGAGCGTACACGTACACACACACACACACACACACACACACACACACAC
>ML104741.1:0-67319 GCA_003697995.1 Taxidea taxus jeffersonii | reverse complement strand
CCCCCCCCCCCCGTAATGCTGAATGTTAATGCCAGGAGAAAGGTATAGCTAAAGCACTAGAGGAGTGGAGAGATAGGCCAGACCACTTTTGGCATAGAAGAGGTAGGAATTATTATCAAAGTGGTAGAATATTCTCTAGATCAACACATTTATCAGCACCTACCATGGGCTGGGCACTCTTCTAGGCTGAGGTGATACAGGAGACAAAATTCCTGCTTTGTAATCTTATAGGATGAGGCAGGTGATGTGTCAATAAACATTTCAAATGGCAATAAATGCTATGGGGAGAAATGCTATGGGGAGAAAGGTGAGGGATAAGGTGGTCAAAGGAGAGGGGCATTTGCTCCTTTGTGTAGGGTGGTCAGGAAGGGAAACACTGAGGTAATGTTCAAGCAGAGCACTGGAAGTAAGAGATAAGCCATATGATTGGCTGAAGAGTCAGTAGAAGAGCAGGAGGTTGGGCACATGCAAGGCAATCAGTTGGCTGGAGCAGTGTGAGTGAAGGGGAGCATGATGGGAGATGAGCAAAGAGAGGTGGGCAGGATCCAGGTAATGTCCTAGGTCTTGGAAGAATCTGCTTTTAACTTGTGTGAAATGGAAAGAAACTGGTGGGTGCGCATACAGAGATGTCACGATCTGAGTGCAGTTTTGAGAAGATCCCTCTGGCTATGCTTTAAGCATACACTGTTGAGCAGGAAGGGGTAGAAGCAGCAAGACTGATTAGTGTAATAATCCACGTGGGAGATACAATGGCTTGGATCAGGGTGGTAATGGTAGACGTGGTGAGAAGTGGTTGTGTCCTAGTTATAATTAGATGGTAGACTGACAGTATTTATTGATGGGATCAGTTATGACGCATAAGAAAAAGAGAGGCATCTAGGATGACTCCAAGATTTTTGGCCTGTAATCTGGAGGATGGAGTTGAATTTCATTGATGAGTATGTTGTGGGTGAATAATCATGTTTTTGGTCTATGACGGGTCAAGTTTGAGTGGTCTGTTAGACTTTCAGGTGGAGAGTGAATAGAAAGTTACACACACCCATCCAGTGTTTAGTGTATCCGGGATCCTGAGGAATGAGTGGCATTTAAAAAGGCATATATACTGACAAAGGGCTTTCATGTTGGAACAGTTGAAGACAGGTTCACTAGACCTGGAGCCTGGGTGATAATTTAAGCTACTTTAAAGGTCTAGGTACGAGTTGACTGTGTTCTGATCTAGGGTGTTGGCAAAAGAAGTGGAAAGAAAAAGACACTGAATAAGAGGACTTGATAGCTAATTGAAAGTAGGGAGAAGGGAGAGGCAAAGGTGAAAAATGGCTTTTAGGTTTCAAATGTGGATGATTGGAAGCAGGTTATATCATTAACAGCCACAGGCAGAAAAGCAGATTTGGGGACAAGATTGAGTTTGGCTACATCAACAATAACCATGTGTCTAGTGAGTTATAGTTTACAAAACCCTTCTTAGATATGATTTCAGTTGGTCATTTTACAATTGAGGTGCCTAGGGGATATCCATGCAGATATTTATTCAACAAGTAATTGGAATTGAGTCAAGGTAGGGCCTGGCCCCAGGTTGCTGTGGGTTGGGAATCATTTGCATAGAGGCCCATTGAATTCCTGAGCTAGCTAAGGGCAAGTGTGTTATAAAAGAAATGTGGTGATAGCAAATTCTTGGGAGGGTGAAGTTTAAAGGCCCAAAAAGGAAATGTAAAGTTACTTAAAATAACTTAAATAAAAGTAGAGTCTGTTACAATGAAATAAAATCCACAGTGCATTATGAAAGTTCTATAGGAAAGCATATTTTGGGTACCCCACTTTCAAAAGCTCTGTCTCTTTCATTCCTGCCTGCTCTCTAGTATTCATTTTGGACTACTTCATGCCTCTACTACTCTATTCTCCAGTGCAGCTGACCATCCCTTCCGGGTGCCTCTTGTCTAATGCCCCACTCTGCTCATTGGTTCTACTCTAGATTGAGGTATCTGAGAGCTAATCCTCAGTACATACTCACAACAGGATCACATATCAGGAGACATGCACTCTGCCTTAATAAAACAGAGGGCTGTGGAGGTCATTCCATTATAACTGGCTGTTAGAAACTACCTGTGGTGCTTTGAGAATACGTCTAGTGTGGTGGTGGGTAGATTTTAGAGAATCCTTGAGAAGTAACACATTTATTCATGGTAATGAACTTGAGGAGAAAATATCAGGTAGTCATTAAATTATTTAATAAGTGCCCAGAAAAGGCAGCCAGACCTTAAAAGATTATCTTTGGGGGAGATAGAAAAATATAGATGATTCTAGTAAATATTTCTTTCTGAAGTAATCCTTTTATGCATGGACCATTCCAAATATGAACATTGAATTATTTCTTTCAGGCTCATGGAGGGCTCATTTAGCCATTTTGTGAAAGAATTCACACTTGAGTTGAGTGCTAGGCTCTTGTTTCTGCGTTTTGGAAAAACACCATTTATCTCTGTAGAGCTATTTCTGTGATAATATCATGAAAACGTCTAGGTAGTACAGCAGAAATTTAGATGGAATTTCCAAACAAAAGCCCAGCCTTCCCGTTTAACCCTAACTCTGGTCATGTGACCCTTGGTTACCATGGGTATTTTTGTCGTAGGAGTAAGTCCATGAGTGATGTCAGCGCGGAGGATGTTCAGAACTTGCGTCAGCTGCGTTACGAGGAGATGCAGAAAATAAAATCACAATTAAAAGAACAAGATCAGAAGTGGCAAGATGTGAGTACTTTTTGTATTGGGAGAAGGGAAGGGAAGGCTGGGGAGAGTCTTCTTCTTTGACTCTTCCTTGCTTCTCTTACAAGAAGATAAGTATACTTGAGATGATTTTCCTTCCTACAGAATGCAGTTCTACAGAAAATGCGATCAGCTTCCTTTGAAAAAAACTTATACCCCTTTCTGGCCTATGACTGTTGCCTATTTTAAAGGCCACTGTGAGAAATATAGTAGGATATTTATTTTCTCATATTCTCTGAGTTCTCAAAAATGTGAACCAGCTTCCTTACAGCGCAGTTAACTTGTTCCTGTGCTCTGGTCAGTTGAATTTGGGCTATGACTGTTATTAAAGCTTGTGAAGGGAAAAGACTTAACTTAGAGTTTAGAGGAGCAGGGGTTTCAGAACAGTCTGGGCATTAGCAGGGAGAGATGAAGGGGGTTCTTAGAGTTAAAAGAGATTTGGGGAGAAATAAGAAATATAACTAGAAATAAGAAATATAACTGGGAAAGTAATTGTCTGATATGAATCAAAATGGGATGTTTTCACAGGGCTGACTTATATCCAGATGTTTATATGGACGCAGACTTAATATTAACTTTGTCCCTGCAGGGAAAAAGCTTGACCTTTTTTGAAAGGGGTAATTGTTACAAACCAAAGGAGTGTCTAGAAACACAATAGATAAATTATACAGAGCAAATCCAAAGGAGTTTGAGGATAACTTTATGGGAAGAGTAGAGTGTTAGGATGAACAAAAGGGCCAAGGATGGTAAATCTTCATTTTCAGAGAGATTAAAAAGTCTATGAAATGAAGAATCTTCTGCCTTGGCTGCATTTCTCAATTTCGGTGTCTCTTTTAGTTGGGAACTTGAGTTAATGATCAAGAAACAGTAATTCAGTGTCACTTTGCCCAGATACATGGGGACAGTTTGGATGTGAAAATAAATATTGAGGCGTTACCTGTTAATGCAGTTGAAAATACATGCTGATTGTCCTGTAGGACTAAATACACACTGCTTTTGTTCTTTTTGGGACAAAAAGAAGTGGTTCTTACTGGCTTCAGGCTGTTCTTAAGCGGGAATGGCTCTGTCGACTCTGAAGGGTATAAAACCTGACTAGTTTAGTCTGGGATCCTGGGTGTGCCTCTCTTTGCATTGGAATCCCACTAGCAGTTCTTAACATGGCATTTCTCCATTTTGGAGACCTAGAAAAGTCTGTACCATCCAAAACGTCTTAAACCTTGAGTGTCACAACCAGCTTAGGCTGCTGGGGCTAATTTAAAAGCAAAATCTGGTTGCTTGTCCTGGGGTCACCCAGCTAGATTAGACTGTTCCTGGGAATATGGGAAACAGGTCCACTTTTCCTATGGGATCTACCTTATTGCCCTGTTGTTAGGTGGAGTTTACCTGCTTTAAAATCTTATCCTCAAGCCTGACCTCCCCAGGAAAGCCTTTTCAAACTCTGCCCTCCCCTGCCAGAGGTAGAGTTGTCCACTCTCTCTCCTTCAGACCCCCACCATCCTGTGCTGTCCCATCACACTCATTGTTGAACCTTTATTTACAAGCCCCTTTCCTTTCCAGACCAAGAGTTCCTTGAGGGAACCCACATCGTGCGTGTCTGCGTGTTTGTGGTCCTCTGCCTCAAAGTAGGGATCCAGCGCGGCGTATGTTAAATGAAAGATTAAGTGTGCATTTATGCTTCACAATACAGTCCTATCTCTGTTCCACTGGTACTAGTGAATTAGGACATTTCACACAACAGCCAGATTGTTGGAGTAAGATGAAAATGAATTTGAAACACTTCCTGATCTTTCTGACCGGACACCCAATCATAGGCATTTAGCATGCATGGTGAAATGGGCAGGGAGGCAGGAAACAGTAATGGGGTCTATCTTATTAGGTCAGGTTTTTTCGACAGACACATGAGATAAAGGTTGGTACAGAAACGCCAGCTATAAAAAGCAAAATTAGGCCACCTTGGCATCAAGTTGGAGTGAATAGTTTCAACGATGTAATGGGACACTCTGGCACGCTCTCACTGCTGGAGAGGGTGTGTAGAAATTCAGGTGTCCCTGCATTGATGTGATTTTCTTCTGTCAGGACCTTGCAAAATGGAAAGATCGTCGAAAAAGCTACACTTCAGATCTGCAGAAGAAGAAGGAAGAGAGGGAAGAAATTGAAAAGCAGGCCCTCGAGAAGTCCGAGAGAAGCTCTAAGACATTTAAGGAAATGCTACAGGACAGGTAATAAAGCTGAGGACATCTCATGGTGGGAGTTCCTAGTTCCTAGAAATCCATATTTTATGTAAGCGTAGGATACCGGTATTAAACCATAAGCAAATAGGATTTTCTGTGCAATGAGAAAGCGAAGTATTGCTGTAATAAATAGTGACTTGGATTAACAAAAGAAATGGGTGCTTGATATAAGTGTGCATTCTTTCTTGATTTTTATGTTGTATATTCAAGTGCAGTATTGGGTGATGTTGGCTATCTTTGGTGCAGAAAATAAACTACCTTTTCTCCTTTTAAGATGAATTTAGGAATGGAATGGCCACGTAAAACCAGCTCCCACTCATCTAAATTGTGTAAAATATCAAGTTCCTTTTCATGTTTTAGTGGTGCGATTAAAATTCTGTTTTAAAGGAAGACGATATAAACACAAACGTAAGGGTTTTATTTTTGGCATTCCAACATAACAGGATAAAGGTCCAATTTAAACTTTCCTGTAGAGCAGTTCCTATGAGAAACCCTGGAATATTTATAGGTCAGGGGGAAGGCAAATATGCTTTAAGGATAATGTCAAAGAGGAAATGTGTTGTCAGGTGAATTAAACAAAGCTGCTTTGTGCCTTAGTAGCAAATGGCAAACACAGTTTCATTCACTTAGGAGGTATTCCCTGCTGAAAGGTAGCAATGAGGATGGATGTGTCATGGGCTTCTCTATAAATATGAGTGGTGTCTTTAATTTGTAATAATTGTCCATGCAAGTCCTATCAAGCTGAATGAAATCATATACTAACTTGATCTTAACTGAAGTCTAAGTCTTTTGTTTTTACTAAATTATTTAAAATCCTATACAGGAAAAAAAGCTCTCAGCCTTATAAGGGAATCCACATCTTTGGAAGGTTCAAACTGGTTGTAGGACAATCAGTTACATTTATAGTATGCTAATTTGGAAAGATCAATAAACTTGTAGGTAGAACTTTGTGAATGTTCCCTTATTAAAATATCCTCATTGTCTCATTAACATCTCTCTTTTTTTTTTTAAAGATTTTATTTATTTGACAGATAGATCACAAGCAGGCAGAGAGGCAGGCAGAGAGAGTGGGGGGGAAGCAGAGAGAATGGGGACTCGATCCTAGGACCCTGAGATCATGACCTGAGCCGAAGGCAGCGGCTTAACCCACTGAGCCACCCAGGTGCCCCTCATTAAATCTCTTTACAAGTAAAAAATCCTGCCGAGGTATTTGAGAGCCAGTTTAAAAACAACAACAAAAAAAAGGAATCTAGTTCCTACAATCATTTAGTGTGGCACTAAAAGAAAAATTACATGTATTTATACTCCTATTCTGTTAATATTGCGTTGGCTATTGTGTGTCATCAGTAGCCTTTTTATTCTTAGTCCATTATATGCTACTGCCCAAGTGACCTCTGTCTCTCCACCTCGGTGTGTCATATGCATAACTTGGTGTCATGGTGTGCTTCTTCTTGCTAAGGGAATCCCGAAATCAAACGTCCACAGTTACCTTGAGGAGGAGGTTGCATTCTTCTGATGACATATTGCATGAAGAGATGCCTTCCCCTACACTGACCACGTCAGAAGCAAGTTACCAGAGTGAGAGAGTAGAAGAGAAGGGAACAGCATATTCTACAGAAATTCCCAAACAAGATTCCACGACTTTTGCAAAAAGAGAGGATGCTACGGCTCCTGACGTTCACCTTCCTTCTAAAAGCCCCATCGAAGAACAACTTCCAGACTCTTTGTCTTCTCAGCATTCACCGACACAAACAGAGTTGACTCGAGTTTCAGCCTCTCTCCCCAGAAGTTACCAGAAAACTGATACAGCCAGGTTAACATCTGTGGTCACACCGAGACCTTTTGGCTCTCAGACAAGGGGAATCTCATCACTCCCGAGATCCTACACGGTAAAAAATATGTTCCCGGTTTATTGAGTCTGTTCTCAAGAGCAAAATGTTGGGGGACTTGTGTAGAAGTTTGATTTACCTCTACCTGATGTAGAAAATATGCATAACTTATGTATAGGGCCATTTTGTTTCAGCTGATTTAGATTCAATACATGTTTAATGCTTAAAGTAGAACAAGTCTGTGGAACTGGTTAAACTTGACATTCAATGAAAGTAAGGCCTGATGTATTTTAAAGGACGAATAAGCTGCTTTCTAAGGCAGAGCATTTTTTAGTGTTGCATTTTCTCAGATGAAGCTTTTGTAAGGTATTAGGCTAAACCATATGAAGATGCCAGTAGTTCTTTTTGACCTATAAAACAGCATTTTCACGTGGTTTAACCTAAATATTTTCAGGTGTCTTAGGTACAACTTTCTATTTTTCTCTGATTACCTGCTTTATTAGAACTTGATATGCTTGAATGCAGTTATTAAGGTGTATCTCATGGTTCTATTTATATTGGGATTCTTAAGAATAGAGAAAATGGAAACATTTGCCCTGAGAATGAAGCAGTATTGTGTAGCTGAAGGTGAGTGCATTGTAGAGAGTGTTAAGATCAATGTTCAGATTCATTTTTACCGCTGCCAGTATAGTATCCTAAAATCTAAGAAAAAACTTGAAAAAATATTCGAGGTAAGGAAAACTTCCCTAAACTAGCCAGGAAAGTCCTAATCATTACAGTAAGCAAAATAGAGGTATATTTGCATAAAAAATTCAAATGTATATGACTCATTAGTAAGAGTCAAAAGAGAACTTACAGACTCAGAAAAATATTAGTAAAATAAATTCTGGATATAAGCTTAATATCACTAGGATTTCACATGTTCCTACAGATTGATAGGAAAAAAGATAAGGAATAGAATAGTAGATACAGAAATGAGTAGCTAATTTAAGGAAAAGAGAGTTCAAAAGTTTGATAACATAGAACACACTGAAGCATGTTCAGCCTCATGAGAGCAAGAATGAGGTGTATAGCTTTTTACACATCAGATTGACAAACACTCAAAATATTGAAAATGTCTAGTGCTGGCAAGGATGCAGAGAAATAGCCATTCTTCTACATTCCTTTGAGAGTGCATTGCTATAATTTTTTTGAGAAGATAGATATATATAAAATTTATATATTGCTTTTTAAAATATTACATGTATTACATCTGAAATATCCTTTGGTCCAGCGAGTTTACTTTTGGGAATCTATAAAAATAAATATTGCAATTATAAAAATATGTGGGTACTTGTTGCAGTGTTTTGAAAGTTACAGAAAACTTGAAACAACACTGAATGCATATCAAATGAATAAATTGTAGAAATCCGTACCATGGAGTATTCAGCAATTAAAAGGCTAGTCTAGAGATCTGTCTATTGACCTATCAGGGTGATTTCAATGAGCAAAGCAAGTTTCAGCAGTATGTCCGTAATATCTTCACTTTGTAAGAAACGAATCCTCTTCCCACTACATATGTGCCTGTCTGTGAGCAGGAACGCATGTGCTCTGAGCTTTGAGGCATAGATGCTGTGGGAGATATGTTACTTTTATGGTTTTAAAGTATTTAATGTACATGTTTTTTAAACAGAAATCGAATGATACCAACCTTGAAATGGTGTTTTCCTTTTTAGATGGATGACTCTTGGAAGTATAACGGAAATGTAGAAGACGCTAAGAGAACTCAGAACAGTCTGGTCAGCACCTCTGTGCAGAGACCTGACCTAAGCCAGCTTGTTTCCAGCAAGTCCAGCGAGAGAGAACGAGCCGAGGCGGGAGAAGGTGTAACGGGGCTGCTGTCCCCTACACCCTCCTTCTCATCCCTTTCCCAGGACCAGGCTGCCACTTCCAGAGCCACACTGTCTTCCACATCTGGCCCCGATTTAACGTCTGAGTTTGGAGAAGGGGGAAGCTCACCACAGATGGAGGACTCAAGATCACAGGTGAATTTGGGAAGGCTACCTCTCACCCAAGCTCAGAAACTTAAGTATTGAAACCTGAAAACTGTGCTTCTAACCTCTGGGCATTATCTAGGCTGATGGTGTCCAAAATGATGTGGTCATTGGTTTTTAGCATATCTTAGAAGAAGTAGGCCTCTTCCACCTCTCCTTTTGTAGGTCCAGATAACCCTTGTGTGGGTATTGAGACTTTTTGGACCGATCTCTTTGGGGTTTGGCTGTTTTTTTTTTCCTCTCTATTCCTCAGTCCAGCAGCTGTTGTATTATACCCCTAGTGGTCAGCTGTCCCCAGTTCAGGTGTTGGGGTCACCTGGGAGGTTACAGATTCAGGTCTAATAGGTAAGTGAGGTTAACTGACCACAAGGGGAGACGGGTACACATGCTAGGTGCTGGCCTCTAGGGACATGGCCTTTCTTTCCCTATTATATTAGCCTTCTCATGACTTTTATTTATTTATTTGAAAGAGAGAGAGCTTGAGCCTGTGAGCAAGCAAGTGAGGGGACGGGCAAAGGAGAGGGGAGAGAGAATCTTTCAAGTAAACTCCCCCACCACAGCAGGGAGCCCTATGTATGATTGGATCCCATGACCCGTGAGATCATGACCTGAGCTGAAACCAAAAAGTTAAATGCTTAACCTACTGAGCCACCCAGGCACCCCAACCTTTCCGTGACTTTTAATACTAATTTAGAAAGTCTACAATTTTGTGGCTTTTCTTGTATCTTAATGGGAATATTGAGGCCTCGTTACAGTATGACAGTTACATTCCTTAATGTTTGGAGTCTAAACAAAATGTACTATCAGATGAAGAATGATGAGGACGACAGGGGCCCATTTGTAGTTTTTCCTACTTAAAATCACCATAGGGGCACCTGGGTGGCTCAGTGGGTTAAAGCCTCTGCCTTCGGCTCAGGTCATGATCTCAGGGTACTGGGATCAAGCCCCACATCGGGCTCTCTGCTGAGCAGGGAGCCTGCTTCCTCCTCTCTCTCTGCCTGCCTCTCTGCCTACTTGTGATCTCTGTCTGTCAAATAAATAAAATCTTAAAAAAAAAAAAAGTCATTGCTTGTCTAGAGAACATAAAGCTTTTCTTAAAAAAAAAAACAACAACAGCCAACCCCCCTCCCCCCCAAAAAACCCATACACCTTTGTTAAGCAGTTTGATAGCTGTACGAACCCCGTAGCATGGAGGATCTCCTTTGGTTCTCTGGCTTAGTCAGGCATTCTCTGCTGCCTTACCACCAAGGCACAGTACCAAGTATATAACTTGGCCTAAATTATATTCATGAAAGAACTATGTCACTAAGTTGATATGGCATATTTGCTACAGAAAAGCTTTACAAGCTTAAGAATTTCTTCTGATTGTAAAGTGCTTTGTGCTTGAGAAAATTTGGGAATGCAGGGGCACCTGGGTGGCTCAGTGGGTTGAAGCCTCTGCCTTCGGCTCAGGTCATGATCCCAGGGTCCTGGGATCGAGCCCCACGTCAGGCTCTCTGCTCAGCAGCGAGTCTGCTTCTCCCTCTCTCTGCCTGTCTCTCTGCCTACTTGTGATCTCTCTCTCTCTCTGTGTCAAGGAAATAAATGAAATCTTTTTAATAAAAAAAAAAATTTGGGAATGCAGGAAAGGGTGTATGGCAGAAACGACGGGTGATCCCATCTTTTAGAGATGACCTTTGTTAACATGGAGGTGTATTTCTTCGTTGTTCCCATGCATATTTACAAACATGTATCCAAAAGTGGTCTCTTCAGCTTGCTAAAATCATTAGCCGTAAATTTTTTTGCTTTGTTTTTAAAGAATTGGAAATCTGTAATTAACATCCTGAATTTCAGATGAGAACAGTAGCCTATGGTATACTTGGAGAGCATAAGGGACCAGTGGGTGAGTAATAATAGCAGAAGCAAGGTGTCTTTTGTTTTTATGGACTTGTGTGTTTGCCTTCACGTTTTCAAATAGCAAACCCAACAAAACAGCCTTACGGGGTGTTGTGCACTGGGTGGGAGAACGCCCTCAGGCTGGCAGCCGACACCCGCGTCCACGGATTAAGAGAAAGAGGCAAGTGTGGTGCTGGGTGTGTTCCAGGTTGTTGGAGTTTGGGAGAACCTGAGTTAACGTGGCGTGGTTTCAGGTTTCATCATTAATGGATTTATGCCCCTTTGTCTCCAAACCTGATGTGGCATCCTACCAAGCAAAAGGAGGCTTCGCCGAGTCCAGCGGTTGGAATTCTTGCACATACACACAGTTCACACGGTGACTTGCCCAGCTTTGTGTGGCTAGGCGTGTCCCCTCCTCCCCTGTGGACAGCGCTGCTGCTCAGGTAGCATCACCTGCTCTTATCACCGAGAAGGCGCTTGCTGCGCGGGGAAGAGGGCTGCGAGTGTACAGACAGCCCATCACAAATTAGTCGAGCGTTTGGCCAAACTCTGTCGTTCTAGGGGTTCACAGAACAGAAGAATAAAAAGTAGAATGCGGGCAAACATCTCGATGTTTGGGCGCTTTGTAAGTGTTCTTTGGGTCTTCCTTCTACTTCTTACCTCATCCTTTTGCCAGTAAAATCCTTTCATTTCCTCCTCCAGAATCTCCCACGGCAGTCTTCTTTTCTGTCCCTGCTTCCACTAGCCTCATTCTCAGGGCCCTTCCCCAGCAGTGCGAACACTTTGTAAATTGTCACCTATGTCTGTGCGATCCCTGCAAGCCCATGTTAGGTTGACTTGTATGATGTCAGGCAGTACTTGGTCATTTCTCAGCTCCACGGCCTCTGGTGGCACTCTGTGGTCTGTTCAGTGAGGTTCACGGCACTCAGGGGAGCCCTCTGGCCCCTCCACACTGGTCCCGAGCTCCGTTTGGAGCGCTGTAACCACTGCTTACTGAGTGCCAGCCATGGGCCAACCAGGCTCCCCGGGCCATTTCTTCGTCCTCAGGGACCCTTGTGTCCCTGTTTTGCTATTGTGGAAATTGAAGCACGAGCAGTCATGTCACTTGTCCAAGACCATACAGGGTCCTGAGTGGTGGAGTCAGGATTTGTAACCAGGCAGTCTGACTCAAGGTCGCCTGTACCACACTATGTCATGGAAAAAAGAATTGAAAGTAGGTGACCGAGCCACACGACACTGCTTGCTTTTTCTTAAACACCTCGTCCGCATTCTTAACACATCGCAGACATTTGTTCTTATTGTCCCCAGATTTGAAAATGCTCATTTCATCCATGTTTGTCTTGTGAAGTTGTCCTGCTCTCTCAAAGCCCTGGAGGGTCACTTCCTTCATAAATCAAAACCTCTTCTTCTCCTAGTTGGAATTGAACTTTTCACCCCTGATGAAAGTTTCATTTGCTGGATTCCTCTTTGTTCCAAATGTTCATCGTTTCTCCTTCACTGGTATTCTTTGTACCCTCCATAGCCTTTACACATAGTTGACACTTTTGTATTTACTGACTTGAATTGCATTCAAGGCCTTGATCACCAACTGAAGTATGAACTTGATCCGGCAGGTAATTTAGGTCCTCATAGGCTCTTTAATGTGGGGTGTTACGATGAAGGCATATTTTTATGACTCTAAGCGCTGTGCTGTTACGTAGAATTATTTTAAGGAAACAAAGTCTGGGGTGCAGAAACTGGTTAGGAGCCTTTTACAGAATTGTGGTCATGAGGTGGTTCATGCCATTAAGAAGGGAAGGCTTAATGAAGGAAGGAACTTAATATAACCTCATTTAAAGTCTGCCCACAGAAATTTCTTTCCCATCTCTGTTGCCCAGGTGGGGTTTCAGTCCTTCACATTCCCTTTTCTCCCCTACTTCTCTTGTGATACTGCTTCTTTTCCTCCCTCTTTTTCTGATCCAGGCTGCCAGGGCAATCGTGAGGGTGACCCCAAGGCAAGGGAAGAGTGTGACCCCAGAGCTCTTCATCCTCCTCTATCTGCCTCACAGATGTAGCTTTGATGATTAGTCCCCTGATTGGTCTCATCGACAGAGTTTTGTTTCCTTTCCTGTCTTGTCAGAGCCCTCTTCTCTCAAACTTCATCCAAATCTCCACTGTAGAACCTCTGCCCCAGATTTTTTTTTTTTTTTTTTTTGAAGTGCTACCCAGAAGCTAGATGAGAGAAATGGAAGGAAGGAAGCTTTTTACATGTTTACTTCTCAATCGCCAAGCCTGCCCTGGTGCCCCTTTTGAGTAGCACCCAGGGCTAACTGTGTCACAGCCCCCACCCCCACACACACTTGTCTAGACTCCCCTCTCTGGGAGGGCAGGAAGCAAGCCTGTCCCCATCACTGTTAGCACAGTACTTGGATCTGAGTGTGTTTGTTGAATGCTGTGTTCTCAGAGCTGCAGAGTTAGGTACGTGAGTATTAAATAGGACTTTCTTGAGTTGACCTGGAAACTGCTTAACCAGCGTATATGTCATGTGTAGCATTGTTTCCATACGGAACAGAAAGTAATTACGTGGCGGCTGGGGCGTACCTTGGCACTTCTTAAGTGTTTCACTTAATCCTCCCAGTAACCTTTCACAGTAGGTGGTATTATCCCCACATTTTTGAATGAAATACTTGAGATTTGCAAGTTGCATAACTTGCCCTGGGCTGGTTAAGTGCTTAGGCCACAACTGTAATTTCTCTGACCTTATTTTTTTGGATATGTGACAAACTCCAATTTGAGAACAGCCTTATATATAGTTAAGTCTCCAAATGTTGACTTAACTTTGCTGTATCTCTAAAATCTTAGAGCCAACAGGGACCAAAGTATCCTCTGTTTCATAAAGATAAAATCATTCTTAAGATTGTTTTTGAGGAAAGCTATATAGTTTTTGAAACTTACCAGCACCGAATCAGAAATATGGAAGTTCTGAAATGCATAGTTGGAAATCTACCCAATAGGCAGTAAGGAGCTACCAGCAATGTTGAAACGGGGTACAGTAATGATAATTGGCATGTTCTAATTGGGCAGGAGCACCAATTAGGAGGTGGCCATAATAGTTTGGGCCATGGTCTCCCCTCTAAACTAACATGGTAACCTGAAGACCAATGAAGGGATGGGATAACTCAGAATAGATTTATGGTTGGAGGACTTGAGAGCACTTTATTAAATACATGGGTGCAGCAGGGACGGGGTAGGAAAGGAAGGAAGAGGCAGCCCCGGTGTTGCTAACTTGGGCATCTGGTCAGGTACTGATGTAACTATCTAGTACTTGAGAAACAAGAGGTGGAGCAGAGTAGGTTTGGGAGAAAGATACAATAGGGAAGGTTATTTAGGAAAGCTTATAGTCAAAAAGATGGGAGACTGGCTCATGAACAACAAAAAAATGAGAATAGGAGAACAAGCAGAGAAGCATATTCATGAAACTGAGAGGTGGCCAGACAGATGGAGAAAAAGACAAGAGAAAGTAGGATAATGGGTGATGTAGATGACAGTTTCTGAGAGCAGTAATAGTTGGGGTAGTGCCTGGTGGGAGGAGGGCTGTAGATGGATTTGGTAGGAAAGAGATCAACTTGGAATGGGCTGAGTGATAGGACTGGAAATACCACCTGCCTCTAGGAATGGAGAAGTGGAGGAAGTAGGTACAGACATGGATTTTGTGAAGGAGAGTGGCTCCAGGGTCAGAACAGCATCATGATTTGGGGGCCAATCCCTTCTGTTCAGACCCTACTTGCACCCTGAAGAAATGATGCAAGAGTCGTGTGTACAAAAATCAAAGTTGATCTAGCTCCTATTACTTATGACTGTAGAGCCTAAGTCTGTGTTTAATGTTTTAATTTTATCAACTTCAGTAGGCTTCCCTTAAGTCAACAACATTTATCTAAATGGAAAAAGTTTGGAGAAAATAGCTTTCTGACCTGTCAGTGTATAAGACTCACCCTGTTTTTCATCAATTCTCATCTTTGGTGATAGGAAAGTCTTAAGTCATCAGATGTCCTAAAATTAAATCTTGTCATTGCTACTCTAAATAGATCATCTAGTTTTTGTCTAAAAGGTTCAGCTTTTGGTGTATACTTCTGCATAAATTGGATCTAATTTGAGGGAAATTATTTTTAAATGTTGATAACCATACGTTATCTTCTCTGGCATAGACAACTGGAACCGCTCTATCAGTCATCAAGAATCTAGATTTCCCCCCAGAATTTAAATTCCTGGTTCTATCCAGTTCAAGCACAAATTCCTCCATCGTTGTCTTCTGAGGCATGGATCTTTTGTAGAATACTTACATGACATGTATCTTGGAGAGATAAATTAGGAAGTTAGAAATCCTAACTGAAATCACTGTTGAACAGTTTGTGCTTGACTATAATTATAGATATGTTCCCTTGCAGAATCTATGGGCTGATCTAATTCAAGGACCTAGGATTCCAGAGAGATGCCTGAGGGCCTGCCACCATGGGCAAGCCATGCCATTGAAATTATAGCTATTCACTCTAATTCCTCTTATGTATTGGTTTGGGAGGGAGGTGATCTACATAAGACTTTCATTTGAAGACAGGGTTTTGCAAAACAGAAAGCTTGCAAAGTCATTATGAGAGAGAAGACCCTGCCAGACTCTGCAACATGCCTGAGGTCCCCTGGTTATTGATAGAAATGGACCTGTAATTGCTCCTGTAATTTCTCCTTGGTCTGTTTACAGTTCAAAAGACCCACACACCTATGGTCTGCCAGGCTGTAGCCACACTGACGCTGTGGCTGTACACCACAGCGTAACCTCCTGTTAACTCTTTCAGAGTTGGTTATCTGTTCTTTTATCTGGTATGGTCAAGTGGAGGTTCATTTCCAAGGCAAGAATATCCTTTTGTGAGACAATTCTTTTGGTCTAATAAAATTGTGAGACTCTTTCATCTATAGTTTAAGCTCATTCTCTTTTATCCTATATTTGGTAAAAAAGGATAATGTTTACTTGCTGTCTCCCACAAAGTATTCTTTATGTAGTTTGAGACTATTTATTAAAACTTCATCCTGTCCTTTATTCTTCAAGATAAAAAACATCAATTATTATCTTGTGTATCTAACCCATCATTTGTCCTCTGCCCTCATATAGCAGTAGATTCTGTGCTTTACTTGGCTTTTTTTTTTTTTTTTTTTTGTGGAGGGCAAGTGTAGTGAAGATAACCACTTATTTTCATTGAGTCATGTCTAATTTAAGCGTGTGGTAGTTTCGGTTAAGGAGAAGAATTAACCACTAATTTTTTCTATTCATAGCAGAGTTTTATTCTAAGGATTGGTGTTCATCAGGCTGATTATTAATGTGTTTTCACTACCTGCATCAGGGTTCCTGTATTTAAACTGCTTTACAAGCTTTCTGATGAAAACTTTTCTATATTATTAGCTACCGATTTTTCTTAAAATAATTCCATACTCAACTCTGGAAGAGTCAGTAATTATTTTTTGAGAACAAAGACCATGCCTTATCCATCTTTATTTCCCAAGTATTAAGCCCTGTTGTCTTATACAAAATAGATGCACAGTAAGTGTATGTTGACCAGGTGAATACGTGCATATTGTTTTAGTACTTCTGAGTCCACAGAATATAGTAAATTCTTGGTTCGTTGCCTTCCTTGCCTTATTTCTAATTCTTATGTAGTATCAGTTTTTCATAGAAGAGAGTCACTTGGATTTTAAACTTGTTTTAGAGGTGGAAAAACTTCAGCATAAAGCTTTATGAACTGTCCAGTTAGCCCTAGGTTCGGTTTTAACTGCCACACTGACCTGGAGAATTTGTAGGTCTTTTTTTTTTTTTTTTCCTGGAAAATAAATTGGCTTTAGGAAGAACTTCTCCTTTCAAAACAGTAACTCTCAGTTCTTAATTATTCTGAATCAAAGACTGAAACCAGGCTGGGAATTTCGAGTGAAAATTCATGCCTGCTTGTTTACCCAAAACAAAACACTTACATTATGAAAGGCAATTGAAATTTTCACAGACGTCGTGTATTCTACAACTTAAAACATTTGTTTTGGAAAATGGCTGCCCCGCTGTGAAACTGAGCATTTGTTGCTGTGTGGTGTAGTGAGGGGGTGGAAACAGAGGTCTGTCTGTTGTCCAAGGGGCTGTCGTTTCTTGGGCTGGTTGGCTGATGTCACTTGGAGGAAGTTGTGACTTGTTGCTTAGGATGTCTCAGTAGGGGCCCTCTTGGCATCTGACCTACCCTGGTTGCCCAGAGATGACGTAGCTCTGCATTGTACAGCTCGTGTGGTGGCTCTGTCCTCACCCCTCGATCTACGTGAGGCAACGGGGCAAACAGTGCTTTGCCAAAACTTCAGGTGCCCAATAGGGGGTGGTCCCTGTCTTAGCTGAGCTCTGCGCATAGCCGAGTCGTGTGTCTATGAACCCATTGACATTGTTCAGCTAAATATGTTAAATGTCGGAGTTGCCTTTTTTAATAAGTATGGTGGCATTTAAAAAAGCATTTAAATATTTTTTTTGCATTTCCAAAAATGCTATTGTGTTGAAATAGCATTTGACATTGTATAAATTTAAGGTGCCCTGTGTGTTAATTTGGCACAGTTATATATTGTAATAGGATTGCCATTGTAGTGATAATTAGCACCTTGATCACCTTTCGGAATCATCCTTTCTCTTTAGTGGTCGGAATAATTAAGTTATAGTCTGTTAGCAAGTTGGATTAGAATACCGTGCTTTGTATATTCACTGTACCCTGCTTTAGATCTCTAGGGCTTATTTACTAATAGCAAGTTTGTACCACTAAACGGTATGCACAATACGCCTTCTCACTCCTTTCCTGGGTAATAACAAATGGTTTATAAATTAAACTCAATTGTAGAGAGGACAGTGCCCAAGCTTTATTCATGCCCAGCTGATTAAAAATATTAATGTGAAGAAAACATCTGTTGATGTGGTTTCCCTTGTTTTAGCAGAAAAATAATAAACTCATTGATATGTATATAAATGAAGGTTTTACCAGGTTAAAAAGATTGCTCCTTCTGGTTTATCATGAAATAACTCAAGTGTACCTTGCATATAGCCTCCCTTCTTTCATGGATAGACTTTCCTCCATGTGGGTGCCAGGGACACCTGATCCCACCGTTTCGTGTTTGTTTTCAGGATCAGTTCAGTGATATGAGAATCAGCATAAACCAGACGCCCAGGAGCAGTCTTGACTTTGGGTTTACAGTAAAATGGGCGTTTTCTGGGATCTTCGTTGCATCAGTCGAAGCAGGTAAATCATAGATTTAGCTCTACTCAACTTTCTTCCCCTTGTTATCCTACGCTGTTCAAAAAACCCTCCAGAAATTAGTTTACGTGATACAGAAGGAGACAGCATATGCGAAAAAGGCAGTAGTAAAGTGAGGAGATGCAGCCTCTTCCCAGAGACTAATAGCGTTTCTTCTGCTTGCCTCATTAATTTTAGTTTTGTAGAATCTTATCTTGTGACATTTACAGAATTCATTTGTCAGAATTTTAGGCTTAATATTTGGAAATGCTTCCAAATAACAATTGACTGGAAATTCCAAAAGAACTGTCCATGATTGGCTGTGTTTGTGGTGGCTATGTATGTGCTGTGAAATAAATTGGTGTTTTCTGAGCATCCTGATGTATCTGTTTCTCGTAGAGTCCTCAGGATGCTTTGGGACTTGCACAAAAGCAGCCCCTCCCCCACCCAGGGTTCTACCAAGTCCCTCCCAGGAACTCTGAGCAAAATATTACCACAGAGCCTAAAATTAAGCTACTGTAGTTAAGAGGAGCTCCTCATTTACATATTTTAGCTATATAAAATTGCATGCTAACTCATTATTTTTTTTGAAAATTCAAAAAGACTGTTTAATTAGATAACGGGAAGTGGTAATTGTAAGTGGTTTTAAATGGCCTTGCTTTTTTTTTTTTTTTTTTTTAAATCTATTCCAGAGTGCATTTGGATTTGGAAGCTCAATTAAAGTACAATATATTTCACATTTTGAATTTAAAAATAATTTAAAAATTTCTTTGTTCTTATGAAGGTAATAAAGAAATTTTATGGAACAGACGAGCTTATTCCTTTATATGTTAATGAAGATACATGCTCTAGCATAAAAAATGCATTTGGTGCTTTGTATGTTGTAGATACTCAAATATTTGGTAACTTAAAAAAAAATTCCTCACTCTGCTCTACCTGAAAAATCTAAGAATGTTTAGTTGAGATTAAGAACTCATTTTTTTCTCTAAGTAAGCAATGACTAGCTGAATGTAGATTATTTTGTTTGGAATTTTTTGTTATTGGTTGTTTAATTTATTTTACTTTCTATAGGTAGCCCAGCAGAATTTTCCCAGCTACAGGTAGATGATGAAATTATTGCTATTAACAACACCAAGTTTTCATATAAGGATACAGAAGAGTGGGAGGCAACCATGGCTAATGCTAAAGAAACTGGAAACCTAGTAATGGATATCAGGCGCTATGGAAAGTCTGGTGAGTTGAGTTTTACCACTGTCTGCCTTTCTCCGTGGGGAATGTGGAACTGGTCTTTGGCAAGTGGTTATAACAGCTGGCTTCAATAACTTTTTTCTCATGTTTTATTTACTTTTTATTTTTTGGCTTCAAGATGTTCTGTGGTTATGCCGAAACAAATCTTGAACAATCCCTCCTTGACTATTCTCTCTGAAAACTTTTCTCTAGCAAATTTACTGGATTCTACATTATTGATTGAGTGATTGATTGATATGCTATACTGACTCTGAGTGCAGATAGTAACTGAAAGCTATTGTAATTGCATCTGCATTTGGGAGTCATAACAATTCTGAGGACCAAGAATCACACTATGACTTTACTTTCTCGACAGCACTGTAACTAACTGGTGTTAGAGAGAACATGGTAGGTCATATTCCTGCTGTTCATGCTCAAGGAACTGTCAGTATAATTCTATTACTGTGTTTCTTAGTTGTTGAGGTTAGATGGGGAAGGGCATTAACCCCCCGCCACCTGCCCAATTATGATCTCAAAATGCGATACTCAGTTCTGGTTTACAGAAAGAGTCAGTAAACTTGCTGGTCTTTTCCTTATTAATATGATCTAACCCTTGTGTTTTCAGAAGGTGATCTGTTGGTCAAAACCCCTGCACTCTTTACTTCTTTCACCACTACCTGATTTGTTTGTGTGTCTTCTGTATGTATATATTGTGTATGTGCATTCACTGACTTTGTTCTTTCCACGTCACCATTTACGTGTACTCATTTCTTGATCATCATGTGCCAATCAGACTGGGGCAAAGACCAACCTTCCCTGCCATTTACACGGCATAAAACTCTCAATCTCACCAGTATGGCTACCAAAATTATAGGTTCACCCGAAACAAAGTGGATTGACACAACTTCTGGAATTTACAACTCAGACAAATCTTCAAATCTGTCAATAACAACTGATTTCTCAGAAAGCCTCCAGTATTCTGTAAGTATTTTGAGAAGTAGGAGTATTTGTGTAGAGCAAAGTGTCTGTAGGAGTGTGTGTGGGGGAGAAGGAATTTGAACAATTTTGATGCTACTTCAAAAACATTTAGTTGAATAAGGTAATTTATAGTAATGAGAGTAAAATGTGATTTTGACAATCCTAAGGCAGTATTCCTAGATAGAGTAATAGTTATATTACTGTAAATTTGAAAGATCCCGTAGTAGTGTTCTGTAGTTATTTCCTACCAATCTTCAACATTATACCCATTTCTCAGATCTTTGTGGATTTGAAGTGATAATGTAATATACTGTAATTTTACATGTAATGTAAGATTGTGTACTGTAACTTTTCTATGCTTTCTTTAGTCCTTGTGGGTAAATTACACACAATTACTATACTTATTTTAAAACATGAAACATTTTTAGATCTTGCGTAGATGACTTTGATGGGTAGACTTCATTGTGTGGTTAAGAGATACTCAACTACATTAACTGATTAAAAATAATTACAATGTAGAAATTTTTCTAAGTATCAAAGCAATAGTTAAATTCTAAATAAATGTTTATCTTGACTCCCTAGATACAGTTGTTGTTATCCTAAGATATTCTTTTATCTAATAAGGAGATCCTGCTACATTGTGTAAGAAAAGCTTAAACGCTGGAGAATCCTCTATGCTTGTGTTGCTTACTCATAAATATAAGCTAAGTGAGCTATTATTTGGCACATAGTGTTTCTTGGAAAAACAACGACTGATTGAACTTAAAGTTGTCTATGCTTATAGATAGATGGTCATTAATCCTTTCACAAATATTAAAAAATAATTAAAAACTTTTTCTATGTAAAAAGCTATAAGAACTATACTAATAGCCCGTAAAACTCATCTTGTTAAAATATTTTCACTAATGGGAAATGCATTATTCGAACCCAAAGTCAGACTGGCCTTTTATCCTTCCAGAATACTGAATCCAAGGAAATGAATGGAATTCGTGATGAAAGTACTACTTTTGAATCAAAAGGTAAACATCACCATCTTAACTACGTTTATAATATAGAAGTCACAGCATTCAAGTTCTTCTATTATAAAAATTAATAACAAGTGAGTCCAAGAAAAACCGATCCCACTGCAAGCTGAAACTAAAAGGTTAGCACAGAGATCCTGTTGCAGCCAGGTGGAAGGGCGTTCAGTTCCAGGGTTTGAATAGTTCAGGAACTGCAAACAAAGCTTTGGCAGCCTGTCCAGGAGCTCTGAGGGCTTGTGTGTCCAAGTCAAATAAGAAAGACTGGTTTTCCTAAGGCCGTTAGCCTTCTTGCTGTGGTATGTTGGCAAAGGGAATCTTAGTTAAATCTGAAACAATGAATGAGGTTTCCTTTTCCCCTTTATTGTGAAACGGACAAGCTTGCAGGCAGCTAATATCAAGTAGAGAAATGGCAATAATCATTGTTAGGCAAAGGACCCATTTGTAATGAAAAAGCAGGTGTAGTATCTGGGGACATCTTATATCATGGAGTTATCATTCTTCCTCCTTCTGTCTGTCCACAAATCATTGTTGCCTCATGCTATCTACTACTCCTTAGACATACAAAATAAATAAGAAAGATCTGGTCCACAACGTCAGGGAAAGAGACTCAAAGAAGACAAGACTCCTCTTACCAGGAAACTAGACTCCCATCTGGCTGGGTCAGTTTCGTGGCTTTGCATCTGCCTTTACTAGTTCATAATATATTAGGTCACAGCCAAACCAAGTTTCTAAATTCCCCTTTATTGATGATTTATTTTGGTATTTAATTTCTGATAGGTAGAAGTGACTGCATCTTTTTTTTTTAAGATTTTATTTTATTTTTTTAAGATTTATTTATTTATTTGACAGACAGAGATCACAAGTAGAGAGGCAGAGAGAGAGGAGGAGGCAGGCTCCCTGCTGAGCAGAGAGCCTGATTCGGGGCTCGATCCCAGGACCCTGGGATCATGACCCGAGCCGAATCAGAGGCTTTAACCCACTGAGCCACCCAGGCGCCCCTAAGATTTTATTTATTAGTTAGAGAGAGAGAGAGAGAGAGAGAGCGAGCACAGGCAGACAGAGAGGCAGGCAGAGGCAGAGGGAGAAGCAGACTCCCCGCCAAGCAAGGAGCCCGATGTGGGACTCGATCCCGGGATGCTGGGATCATGACCTGAGCCGAAGGCAGCCGCTTAACCAACTGAGCCACCCAGGCGTCCCTGGTGACTGCATCTTAACAGATAGTGCATTCTTTATCAAAGGAGTTTTTAAAGCAAACGTGATTTATTTTGGATTCCCCATGTTAAATCCAAGACACCCAGTTCCCATTCTGCCAGTGACTCAGGCAAAGCAAACTGCTAAGACACCTAACTCGTCCTTAGTGACTATGTATGCATGCTTGTCATTGGAGGGTTTGCTTTACACAAGTAAGCACCAGCTAATATCAAGTAATAACTGCATTTACAACTTAGGAATAAACTGAAGTATACGAATCGTTTGTTAGAACCTTGCAACAGATCTGTAGAAGTCAGAATGTTTCTTTTCTTTTCTTTTTTTCTTAATTGGACTAAACTCCATTTGCTTAAAGTTAGTGGCTATAAGATGTTCAACTAAGGCAAAATACTTTAGATAGAAGAATATTTTAATTTGGACATTTGTTTTTATTTTATCTTTCCCTGGGTATTAATTTATTTTCTTGTCTAACTCCCCACTATTTCTCAGTTGACTTTTTACTTAGTATTGCAGAAACTCTTAGTTACAAACAATTCTCCTTGGACTTCTAGATTTTGGGTTGATAAACCTAAGCAAAACATTTTAGTTTCCATTTCCCTAAAGCTGTGTGATCGAGCACAGAAGTGTTTTGGCTTCTATGAAACTATGATGCTATCTGCTAGAATTTATTAATAAAATAATTAGTTGCATTACTAATTTAGATGTAGTATAGACTACTAAAAATATGTGTCTTCGTACATTGAAATAATCCATATCTTCTACGGCTATCAGTTTTGTCATTTTTCAACTAATGCTGCGGACTAGAAAGGTGTGTCAGGTACCATTTAGTTTTCCAGTGGTGAGAGATTAAAATGAATGACATTGTATTGATATATTTTTTTTTTTTTGTATTTTTCAACTAGCATCTGAACCTATTTCTTTGAAAAACTTAAAAAGGCGATCACAATTTTTTGAACAAGGTAAACTACCGAGATAACAATTCATGTACTTTCATGGAATTGTTCCCATTCTCCACTCTGTCCTTGTAGTCTTTGGTGCTGGGCACTAAGCCTTTTCAATTTGGCTGCCATTGTGACCAAGCAACGTAACCCATTTCCATTCTTTTCCTAGGGTCATCAGGCTTTTCTTACAGTTCATGGGTCTACCTCTGTGGTAATGGGTCTTTGCGTGTCTTTTGTATACCTCTGAATTTTTTTTTCTAATTAAAAAAAGATTGAGATGCTGTTAAACACACTTCTTTCCACTGGGTGACAGTAAGAAATGAGGAACTTCACTTGCGCCTTACTGCTTCCTACCAATTGCGTAATATTAGATTACACCAACACCCGATTGTTGAACTTCTGAAAACTCTAACTTCTGGGGAAAATGCTCTTTAAAAAGAGCAGAGTTGTTTCTTGCTATTGGAATGATGGCTTTGCAGTTTTCATAGGACCGCCCTGTTGACCCTGAAGTAAATTAAATGTAAATTTCGGTTGCGCTTCTGAACACATACATTTTGAGCATCCCCGTGTTGGTGTAGTTGGGCTCTGCTGCCTTCTGTGCTGTGCATGTGGCATTTCTTCCCCCTCTCATGGCTGTCTGATGCCCTGTCTCATGAATGCAGTCTGAGCTGTGCTGTGCTATCAGAACTTAAAAGTAATATCCAACATTTGAGATGCAATGGCACAGAGAGGAGTGTGCTGTAGGCGTCTAAATGTTATTGTTTCTTACTTTTAAGATGATCAAAGACCTTTACACACTTGCCTTCTATTTACTGGACTCATAGATTAAAAAAAAAACAACAAAAAAAAACCCAACAAGTATTTCTTTGCTGAATTAAGGTTTCTTTTTGACCATAAATAGGAGTAGCTTACCAGCTGTGCATGTATGAGGTCTATTTGTGTCAGTATCCATAGTGTTTTTGATATTTTTGTTAAATTCCTATTTTTCTACGATAATTTAGTTGAAACACTATGATACTCCTAGCTTAAACTGGCTAACAGAAGATAATTTCTTTCTTTCTGTAGTCTAATTTTCACTCACTTTTCTTCAATAGGCTATTTTAGGGAAGAATATTTTCCTAAGTCTCAATGCAGTTTTCTTTTAAAAAAAAATGTGTAAGTGAACAATTTATTTGACAGCTGAGGTTTCAGGAAAATTAAAAATTCATGAAATTTGCTTACTTTTTTTTTTTTTTGTAGTATATACAGACACACATTCCTGTAGTCCCCCCTAAGAATAAAGAGAAGAATATTAGGCCCATCGGTATACACATGAAGTTTGAATATTTGTGCTGCAAGTAATAGGAGAGGAAGGGGAAGGATTTCCTGAACATGTGTTTGTGGTGTCTTATTTAAGAAAAGTAGCTTATTAGCAAGGAGACCTGGAAAATCTGATACGGATCTAGCACATTAATCTTTAAATAGTGGCAAGTAAAAATTTGGATTTGGCAGGTAATATGCCATTTGAAAACCTTTTTTCTCTCCCTTTTGGTCTCAGCTGTGACATACTACCTGGTGTATTCATAAAAGGACCCTGAAACCTCTTCAGAAGACACCAGTCATCCAGCTTGAGTACCAAGGGCTGAGGGATATCTTTGGCACCCATAGTTTCTCTCTCTTTTGTTTTAAATGACTTTGACTTTGGAAGATACGTAACAAACAGATGGAACTGAAGAGAAAAACCGAGATTCTGCTGCGGTTTTTAAAAAAAAAAATCACTGATCCCACTTAGTATCCTGGCATAGAAACAGCTAATATGACTCTGTAAAAAAATTATTTCATAGAAATGAAAAGACTTATATATTTTTTTCTTCCTTTCCAACACGCTGCAACACAGGAAGCTCGGATTCTGTGGTTCCTGATGTAAGTAGCATTCATTTGTTTTTAGAACAAGTAAGGTGACGTTGGCGGGACTGAGTTAGCACATACTGGGGTCGTTTATTTTCGGTGGCCCAAGAATTTATCAAGGGGTCGTGCTTCTGGGTTGAAAAGACCTACTTTGAAACAGAAAGCCAAACCTCCTCTGGTACCGCTTAGGCAGAGGGTGGGATGAAGAATTCATATGAAATAATGAAATGAAATGAAATGAAATGAAAGCAGAAGTGCTGCGGTAGATGACTGAATGAAGTGACATGTTCTTCCTTTGTTTGCACGCCTTGTCTCCTAACTGGCTAGCTTCCAGTTCCCACCCTCAGTGCCCCGAGCCGCTGGGCGTGGGATCAGGAGGAGGAGCGGAAGCGGCAGGAGAGGTGGCAGAAGGCTCAGGACCGCCTGCTGCAGGTAGAGCAGAGTGGTGTGGGCCCACGGGAGTTACGCCGGCTTTCCCTGCTCCGAGTCAGCCGGCACCAGGGAGCAAACTAAAAAATCAGAAGCGAATAACCTCATAATTAACAAATCTTTTGCTAGGCGGCACATTTTGCATTCACTACATTTCCATTTTGAAGCTT
Organism: Taxidea taxus jeffersonii; assembly: GCA_003697995.1. NCBI lineage: Eukaryota > Metazoa > Chordata > Mammalia > Carnivora > Mustelidae > Taxidea > Taxidea taxus. The sequence goes on along the minus strand of ML104741.1, from coordinate 41,461 downwards.
CCCGAGTCCTCCTTTTAAAATAATTATTTACCCCGTGTATATTTTAGAATGTGGCACCATGGTTTTCTGGACTTTCTTATGTGTGACAGGTGTATGGATCGTAAGGACTTCTACCCCCTAAGCTGTGTGTGCTCACTTGATTGCAGGGAAATTCCGTCCCCCTTGCAGTTAGCCGGGGGCTTCACTCAATTACAACTGTGGTAAAGCGTGGCTACAGATTCAGTTCTGAGTGTCTACCCTTTCCTGAGACTGCCATTTAACTCGATATAAGCTATTTCATACTTTAGGGATGAAAGTCCAATTGGTGAAAATAATATCACCATCTTTAAAGATTGAGGTGAAGGGTAGAGCTAGCAAAAAAGCTTGTGAAAAAGATTCCGTGTAACATCATTAATCTGTTAATTAACTAATTAACTAATATGCTATCTCTCCTTATAGGAAAAATATCAACGTGAGCAGGAGAAACTCAGGGAAGAGTGGCAAAGGGCTAAGCAGGAAGCTGAGAGAGAGAATTACAAGTACTTGAATGAGGTAGTGTTGGAACGTGCTATGTTCTTCTCTATCTCAGTGAAATCATCTGGGAAATGGAAGATCCTCTGTTTCACCTGCTTTTGCCACATATTTACTTACATAAGCTCTTTGAAAAACACAACGAGCTCTGATTTGTCAGAATTTTGCTCTGATGTTTCAGCCTTTCTCTTCGTTTCTCTACGGTATCATTAAATGGTTCTATTAATGAACCCTAACTGCATCTTTCTCTTTGCACTTATATTTCCCCCACGTGTGGCTTTGGTAGCAATAAAAGGAAACCCTGGCCAACTCTCAAACTGAACACAAGTAAATGAAATCATAACGATGCACAGATTCGGATGGGTTTCTCTTTCCCCCTGGTCACACAGGAGCTGATGGTCCTGAGCTCAAACAGCATTTCTCTGCCCACGCGGGAGCCTGCCGTGGCCGCCTGGGAAACCTCCTGGGGTGAGGGGTCCAAGTCGTCCGACCAGGAAGGAACCCGAGCAGGAGAAGAGGAGACGAGAGAGCAGCCCAAGGACGATGCAGAGGAGGACCAAAGAAAGAAGCTGCAGGAGCACCTTGCTCTTGAGAAAGAGAGGAAACTGAAGGAGCAACAATGTCAGGAAGAGCAGGAGCAGAAGCGGCGGCAGGAGGAGGCCCAGGAGCAGACATGCCAGGCAGAGAGAGAGAGGGAGACTTCAGTCAAAATATACCAGTACCGAAGGTTTGTGCTGCCGCGGAGCACACTGCGATGTGTTTATGTTGGCTCGGCTTCGCTCACCCACTCCCCACTTCAGAGGCTCCTGGTTGGTCCCTACCATCCATTTGCTACACAAGCTTTACATTGTACAGCGGGTCCTATTGCCTTATAGCTGTTTAGACGGCTTCCTGTCACATTAGAATACCCCCTGGGTCCTCGCGGTGACCTAGAAGGTGCACACGAGCTGGGTCTGGACACTGTGGTCTACTTGGCTTCCTACCACTCTTCCCCTCACTCTGTCTTTTCCAGCCACACTGGTCTCCTTTTTCCTGTTGAAAATGTCCAATGCATTCTGCCCCTGAACACTGGCATTTTTTAGTCCCTTTGCTTGCAGAGGCCTTCCCTTACCTCTTTCCTTGTCTTCTCATTTTCTTTGAGTCTCTGTGAATACGTCACCTTCTCAGACTTTCCAGGGTACTTCATCTAAAACATGTGCCTTTTCCCTACTCCTTCCCCCATATGCCTTACCACGTTTTATGTTCCCTATTTGTCTGGAACTCTGAAATGTAAGAATGACATTTCATACTCGTTTTGTTTGCTTCTGTAGCCCAGCCCTAGAACAGTAGTAGGTACTTCCTCTACGTTTGGAGGATGAGTGAATTGCAAATGTCTATTGGTGTTAGTGGATCTTCTTTCTGCAGTGATTGACTAAAATGCTTCTGTATATTTAGTTTTCAATCCAGAGACCATCTCATGAAGAGACTAGAATAACCTTGTTTTGATGTCAATTTTTCTAACTCAGGAAGAGTGTTAAAGTCCAATATGTTGGCCATAAACTCTTCTTTCTATCTTTTAGACCTGTTGATTCCTATGACATACCAAAGAGAGAGGAAAAATCTTCAGGGTTGCTTCCTAGTGACAGGTATGTGGGACGTTTTGTTGTAATTTCATTGGAATAATAGATGAACATTTGAGGGCTTGCCTAGATGTACTTTAGAACTACTTTGACTCTTGATGTTTTGTGGGATATGAAGAGATCTTGCTGGTTGACCTTCGTATGGACTAGCTTTTGCTATGTAACCAGCTACCCCTCAACGTAGTGATTTAAACATGATTTTGTGTGTATTTTGGGCTGATCCTAATTGACAGTTCTTCTAGCTGATTGGGCCCCTCACACATCTCCTACTAGTTTACTAGGCAGCTCTGCTCTGGGGAGTTGGCTGTAAGCTGGGACAGTGAGAACAATTAGGCCATGTTCTTTCAAGATCCAGCAAGCCAGTGCAGTCTCATGTACATGGTGCTGAGCAGAGAAGACAGAACTAAAGAGAGGAAGCAAGGCACCTTGTAGTCTACATTCTGAACTGGCCCACCGATGCTTCTGTCACATTCTGTTACCTAGAGTAAAATCGCAGGCCAGCCCAAGTTCACAGAACAGAGAAAACTTTTACCTCTTTACAGGAGGAGCCACATGCAAGGAGAATGGACAGAGGGTAGAATTGTGTTCATTTTGTGCAACTGCCTTAATTTTTATTTTATTTCATTTTATTTTATTTTTTAAATATTTTATTTATTTATTTGACAGACAGAGATCACAAGTAGGCAGAGAGGCAGAGAGAGAGAGGAGGAAGCAGGCTGTCTGCAGAGCAGAGAGCCCGATATGGGGCTCGATCCCATGACTCTGGGATAATGACCCAAGCTGAAGGCAGCGGCTTTAACCCACTGAGCCACCCAGGTGCCCCTTAATTTTTATTTTAAAGAGATTGTAAGCAACGGCATCAGCTTGCCCCAAATGAAGTTACATGTGGACATCTGAATGAGAATTGTGGCCTTCTCTTAGTCTGTTGAGAAGTACTGGTCAATTCCAGTACATGTTAGCTATATCTTAAAATTTCCTGAGACATAAATTTAATATTTTAAAGTGAATTTTAAAATACTTTACTGTTTTGAAATCACTAAGGACTTCTGAACTGACTCTGTCTATAAATATCCAGTGTATGACCATTAACTTGTGTTTTCAGAGCTGACATTTCTTCCTCAGGAAGTTTACCTTACAGATATGGAAAGACTCCTCTCTACGGGCAATCAGGCTGACTGAGTGGGACTCCTAGTAGGGAAAGTTAATATATAGGTAGTAATGGGCTGACATTAAGCTAGAAAAAACTTTAGTGATGGATGCTTTTATTTATATTGAAGATTTCTGGGTAACTGTGGATCATTAAAATTGTGTATCTGCCTTGTTAAAAATAGCATTTACATATATATTTAAATAGTCTTTGTTTATGTAGCTTATAACCTGGAGAAAATGATTACACTGCAGTGGAAAACTTAACAAATGCTGGAAAATATAGAATGCTGCTAGGTAGTTGTGGTAGAAGAGGCCTTCGAGGTATTAAGGGGTATGGCTGGACATGGTGTAATAAAAACCATATGCTATGTTAATACAAGTGAAACCATTCCTGAAAGTTGCCACCAATTGTGATTACTTTATTATGTATTATACTTTATTATATGTTGTGTGCACATACATATATGTTGTATGCATGTAGGTATGTAATGTATAGATATGAGAATGTATATTATTCATTATTACCACTATTGTTTGAAGCTATGGTGCTTAGTAAAATGAGGATGAGACCTGCCTGTGTCTCATACATGACCATCTGGGTCATACAGAAACTTCAGCGTTGTCATTACAAAACCCGGCATCTCTAGAGGTTGCCTATGCCAACCAAGATGCTGGCGTACCTCTTGGCATAGCTAAGGTAGCATTTGGTCAGTGGCTGTTTTGGAGGAAGTGCCCAAAAAGTTGAGTTCTTGACCTTTGGGCACCATGAAGGAAGAGATAGTATGATACTAGGTGTTCTGATGACAGATGCTTGGTATAGCCCATGTGACTGAGATCTGGAAGGGAATCAAAGTATCCAAAGAGGTTAAAAATCATAGGCTTAATCATCCTACAAACCGGAGAGGGTCTTCACATGTTCTTCCCATACTCTTCTTTTATTTAGAGACATCTACCTTGTACAACATGAAAAATTCCTTATTAAGAAGGTAAATGTAGCTTTCCACAGATATAGGAAATAAATCAACTGCTTTTTAAAGCAATCTCTTTGGTGTTCTTACATCATACATGTAAAAAATATGCTCTTGGGGCACCCGGGTGGCTCATTCATTGTCTGCCTTCAGCTCAGGTCATGATCTCAGGATCCTGGGATCGAGCCCTGCATCAGGCTCCCTGCCCGGTGGGAAGCCTGCTTCTCCCTCTCCCACTCCCCCTGCTTGTGTTCCCTCTCTCACTGTGTCTCTCTCTTGTCAAATAAATAAATACATAAAATCTTTAAAAAAAAAAAAAAGATGTTTTTAAGGAGATGTCTATAATATGTTGTGTTTTGTGTCGTAGGAACAAGTCCAGATCCACAACTGAACTGGATGATTACCCTACAAATAAAAACGGTAAATGTGAATTTTTTTCCCAAATTCTTCAGCACAGTTGTTTGCTTATGCTATCGCAGGCTATGATCAGTATTTTTAAAGTCAGTGTAGTTCAGATTCATTAAGATTACATAATTAAAATACCAGGTCTTTTTAACATTTGTGTATAAAAACAAAGCTATCTTATGCTTATTTTGGCTTTACTTTATAATGGAGGGAGTACTGGGAGAGTAAAATCGTTTTAAATAGCTAGTGAAACATTCGGAAATTTTTCAGTGTTATTGATAGTTTTGTATAGATCTTATCTTGCAGTCAAGGAAATGGGACAGAAAAGTTTTCTGCAGAATACCATGGGACTTAAAAATTGCTTATAAACTGGAAATTATACATTTAAGTGTAAAGATGTCCAAAAGTCCAAAATGATAATGATTTTGCTAACCTGGCAAAAATGATTTGGAACCTGATATTGTTAGTATAAAGTGTATTTTTAGGAATGCATGTAACTGAAATTATGTAACTAAGGAGGAAAGAACCACGAAGCACAAAGCATCATTTTAAGCAGGGTTTGCATATCAGGTTTTGGGCAAAGCAGGCTGATTTCTGGTCAGTTATATAAACGAATGAAGGTCCAGGTGAGGATTGGGGTGAATTGGATAGACATGCCCACGGAGCAGAGAGCCACATGGGAGAATGCAGGCTTGCCCCTGCCATGTGGAGAATGCAAGGGCAGTGTTTCTGGGGTCAAAGAGAAGTTAAAAACAATGGGGATTTTCATGTTATCTTTTAAGTGCTCACAAGGATAATAAAATTTAAAGCCCTATGTGAGCCAAACCACACATCTGCAGGCCTAAATGGTCAGGTGGCAGCTAGTGTGTAACCTCTAGTTAAAGCTTATAAAATTTAGTTTCTAGTAGGTTCTGTGATCACTCCTTCTCTTTAACTCTTAGGAGCTTCCATTATCTGGTCTTAGTTTAAATTTCCAGCTCTTCTGCTCTTTTTCCTGTTAGGGACCCTTAACTAAAACCAGAACTTTCTCTTTTGCAGTTGGCAATTGAGATGCTTTCGGATCTGGTTGCTCTGGTCTCACTTGTTTGAATTTCTGGGCTTCTTTTCCCTGTGAATTTGCCCCTAGCCACCATTAAAATCAAACATTTAAGTTCTACAATCCTCTGTATGTGTTTTCTTCTCTCTACTCACCCTAAGCTCTTGAATAGAAGGCAGTGAACTTATGAAATATGTTATTGAAAAACTTCTTTATGGAAATAAGTCACTTTTAAAGTAGAAAATGTTTCATTTAAAATCTGACCAAATTGCTAAGCTGTGGGCACCCACACAGGTAAATATAGGTGGGCGTGAGAAAACTTTGGCCTTGTTCACTGCTTGCTGGAAGATGAACTAAGGCAGAGATGCACCATGAATTTTGAAAAATGAACAATGGCAGTAAATCTGGAGAGTGAAAGGAAACAAATCCTCAGATGGAATTCCCTAATCCAAATCGGAGGGGGAAGAGACTTCAACATTATGGAAGTCTTACCCAAATCAGAAATTAATCAGCAAATCCAATGAGACAAAGCCTTCAGGACAAAACCTAACTGAATTGTCATGCATGTATTCAACATCCGAATTATAGCCTCGTCAGTTTCTGAAAGGACAGACAAGCCTGATAATAGTCCTTGGTTAACATGTGGGTTACTTGGATATTTTTCAGTTTCACAAAAGCTATTTCAGTGATTGAGTGTGATCTCCTTCCTACAATTTGGTCATGACTTATTCTAGAACTTACACCATGAAGACTCGAGTTGAGCTGGTAGGAGATGCAAGCATAGATGTCTTGCTCTCCCCAAGGGGAGTGTCAGTTTTTGAACACATTGTCACAGCAAGTTTTCGCTGAGTGTGTGTCTGATTGATTTAATTTCAGAAGGAAGGGACGAGTGGAAGAGAAACGATATCTAGATGAGCACTTCGTAACTTGATAGCGCTGAAGTCAGTGCTGGTAGTTTCCTTTTGGGGCGGCCTCCTTAAGTCTTCCTGAGCGTGCTCTGTTGTGTGCCTCTGGGTGCGGTACTGGAATTTCCAGGAATAGCAGACTTTACTTTTATGTTCCCATGGAGCAGTCTCCTTGAGAACTGATGTTAGCATATGTGTACAATGTCACATCTTTTGCTACATTGTATTTGGAGATTTAACCACATTCCCTCCCCTCCTCTACTCGCCTTTAATAATGTGCTAATCCTGCAGCTTCTGGTGTGTTTTTAATTTAGGAGGCAATAAATATTTAGACCAAACTGGGAGCACTAGCTCATCACAGAGGAGCTCCAAGAAGGAACAAGTCCCATCGGAAGCAGAGTTAGAGAGACAGCAAATTCTTCAAGAAATGAGGAAGAGAACGTCTCTTCTCAATGACAGCAGCTGGATCCGACAGCGCAGTTCCAGCGTAAATAAAGAGCCGATTTGTCTGCCTGGGATTATGAGAAGGTGCGGGACTCTTTGGGAGTTATCTTCTGTGTTCTGAAGCAGATGTTTAATTTCTAGACATGCTGGTTACCCTGGACAGGAGAGATGTCATAATTTCTTGTCTTATCTGAGGTTGAGCGGAGAGGGGAAAGTACAGCGAATGTCATCAAGCATATGTTATCCAGCGCGTATTGAGTGCCCCACAATATGCCTGTTACTTGTCTCTGTCATCTGACTTGCTCTGGGGACAATGTTTGGAGGCAGGGGTAGTGATGCTCTTTTTCCATGTGGAGAAATGGTGGCTCAGGTCGGGAACACACTTGAACAAAACCACATGGCCATAGGTTGCAGAGTGGGATGTGGAACTCTGACGTATGGTTCAAGCATTTGAATGTCCTTCCTTGAAAAAGAAAATTAAGCCTCTTTTTGTTTATAATGAGATAATGGTTTGATTGGAATCAAGATAATAGTGTTCATAAAGTGTGAAACCCAATTTTTGTAACTTCAAGAAAAATATACGGATAAAAATGAATTAGAGATGAGAAGACAAATATTCTAAAAGATGTATCTTGGGTAAATGAATACTGAAGCTACTTTTATTAAGTATTTTCTCCAGTGACAAACTGAGGAAAATCTATGACACGTTCAAAAGGGCTAGTGTACAAGTAACTTTTGTAAATCCCTAAATAAAGTGTGATGACTTTATAGAAACATAGATAGGCGATATGAGCAGAAGAGTTCACAGAAAAAGAAACTAAGTCAGTAAACATTTAAAAGATCGGCACTGCTCCTAAAACAACAATCCCATGTCTCGTCATGAGATTTGTAGATTTAAATGATTGACTAACTCAATCCAGTATTGACAGTGGTATAAGGAAACAGGAGTTCTTGTCCCCAGTTGAGTGGAAAGTTTTTCGGTGTTTACTAAGCAAAGTTTTTATGTCCATACCCTGTGAGCAGTTTAGTTCCTGACACTTTGTATTCGGAATGGATTTGGGTAAGTATGCAGAGATATGTCAAAGGATATGTGCTTAAATATTATTGGCAATAGCAAAAAAGAAAAACAGAGTATCTATTAATAAGAGTACTTAGCACTTGCTAAATAAAGAGTGGCACACGGATCAACCCACTAAGTTTTGAGGTGGTGGATGATACAACACTGCCTCTTTCTTTTATTGTTGTATTCATATTTTGCCTTATCACAATTTGTATCAAAATTGACTGGGCAGCTCTTTGGATGATGTTGATGGGGTCCATCGGACAGTTATAGTCCTTTTGAACTGGGGTTGACAAAATTTTTTTTGGTATGAAGGACCAGATAGTAAATAATTTTGGCTTCGTAGGCCATGTCAGTCTCTATCACATATTCTTTTTTTTTGGTTTGTTTGTTTTTATGACCATTTGAAAATTTAAAATGCCTTTAGCTCATGATTTATACATCTCCTGATGGTGAGCCATAAATTGTTGAACCCCTCATGTTGATGCTGCCCTGAGAGCTCATCGGGGGCTGTTGGTCAGGAGCTTCTGCTTCCCCATGACCTCTCCACGCAGCTGTTTGGGCTGCCTCATGACATGGCACCTGGATCCAAAGTGGAAAACTTTCAGGCAAATAAGCCCTAATGGACAAGTGTTTATCAACCCTCCATCTGTATATCATGTTTGCTAATGTCCCATTGACCTAACATGTCACACGGCCAAGAGAGAATCAGTGGGAGGGGACCACATAGTGGCAGGGATGCCAGGAGGATGATTCCCTGGGGGCCTCTAAAATACCATCCATTGCATGAACTGACATGAAGATAGCTCTAGGATAACCTCATACCTGCATACAGAGTATGCATTGTAGGTAATCCCATTTGTTAACTCATGAACACAGTACGTATGTATAAAGATGTGGCACTACTAATGTCAGTTGGTCTCTGTATGAAAATCTGTGTATAAACAGAAAAAGTCCAGAAGTTAACCATGGTCACCTCTGGGAATTAGGGCAGGTAAATTGTGATAAGTGAGGGTGGAGGGAAATTTTATTCTTCCCTCAGATACCCTTCTATATTGTTTGGGTCTTTCTCATCAAGATGATGTAGTTAGTATTTCTGTAATTTTAAAAGAAAAAAATACATATTTCAAACTTGGGATAAAAGATCAAGTTTTAAATGTAATAACAAAATTGACCTGTTAGAAATAAACCATTTATAATTTGGAGTCAATCTCTGTAGATCAGAATTGATGTAAGCACTTGACTTCATTCAAGAGAGATTTTCTGAAAGTTATATTTAAATCAGTTCGTGAGCTAAACTCTATTCTATTTTTCAATGATTTTTGAGCATCTTACTCATTTTTTATTTGAGAGAGAGAGAGAAAGAGTGAAAGAACGTAGAGAGAGAGAATAGAGGGAGAGAGAATCCCAAGGAGACTCTGCACTGAGTGTGGAGCCCAATGCGGGGCTCTATCCCAGGACCCTGAGATCACAACCTAAGCTGAAACCCAGAGTCATCCACTTAACTGAGCCACCCAGGTGCCCCAGTTCTATTTTAAATGCATATTCAGTTCAAGGGGAGTGGTTGATGAATGCTTCTATGAGATGTACATTAGACAGTTGATTAAATTCAGGGTTTGGGGTGAGAGTGAATACTGCACAGCAGGAATGGCCTAGATTACTCTGAAATCAGGGAGACACTGGTTTGAAAGCCAGTTCTACCACTAACTAGCTCTTGCTCATATGGGCAAGTTAACTTCTGTGAGATAGAGGGGAAAAAAAAATGTGTATGGTGAAGTTAAAATTTTAAGTTAAAAATGTTGTGACCATGTTTAGTTTAATACCTGACATATGTAAGTGTCTAAAGTGGTATTTTTCTTTTGGTTAGGTTTTAAAAATTAAGATTGACATGTCTAATCTGTTGAAGATTTAAAGGAGGAATGTATGTCTTTGTAATAGTTTATTAAAAAACATTTTTTTAGTATTTTCTTTTCCACTTTGGTGTTTTTTAATTTAAGTACAAAGTAGATAAAAGTAAAAATAAATGAGGATTAATTGAAACATCGTGATTCTGATGAAAAGAAACTTTAGTTATTGGAGGTAATCTTATATGTAACTGTTAGATTAATACCTACTTACAAAACACATAACATGGATGTTTTAGAGACTATAATGATATATGGATTCTAGCTGAATGTATTATATAGTCTTAATTAACTCTTTTCATGTTTCAGAGGTGAATCTCTAGATAACCTGGATTCCCCAAGATCCAATTCTTGGAAACCATCCCCTTGGCTCAATCAGTCTTCAGGAGTCCGTGCTTCTTCCTCTGTTCAAGACTTCAGTTGCCCCCCACCTCAGCTGGTGTCCACCTCAAACCGGGCCTACATGCGCAATCCATCCTCCAGCATCCCCCCTCCTTCCGCTGGTTCTGTGAAGACCACCACTGCACCTTCCCCCACACCACGCAGCCATTCTCCTTCAGCATCGCAGCCGAGCTCCCAGCTACGCAACAGGTGAGCACCTTAGTCTCAGGGAGATTTTTTCATTAAAAATTCCCCCAAAGTCTTGTCCAAATTTTCTAGCGAAAACCAAAAACAAGCCTTTTGGAATCTGTCAAATTCAGTGCTCCTTTACCAAAATCAATTAAAGCCTTTGTAATGGTTTTCCATGCTACCCCAAGAGCATTTATAGGTGTCTCGTGAAGCCACGGGAGACCTTTAAAACATGTACCTCATTGCCACTGTCTCGTTTGCTTTTGCTTGTGGTCAGTGCAGACATACTCGTATAATTCTCAGTGTGGAAGCTTAAAAATACACAGTAGCTTGTGAGTGCACTTGCAATTTAGGAATAAAAGCAGCATTGTAAAATGTTTGGTTTTTATTGAGGCTGTAACATAAACTCGTTTTATAGGAACTGAGTCAAAAAGGAAAGCATTATAATCAAGCTCCATCATCTGTGGAACTTTTAACAAGCTGGGTAGAAAAATGTTAAGTAGTTAGATACTGCTTTTTTTGTTTGTTTATTTGTTTGTTTTGTTTCTGATTTTCAAAACCGTTGCTGGCTTCTTATCTAGTTTGCCAACATTCTGTTCAGACTACATCAGCTGAATTCTGTAGGTTATATGCTGCAGGAACTGGGGAAGAGTTATAGCTATAGGTCTTGACTCAACTAGCCTTTTGATGTGGAGTAAAGCCTGGTATCAACACGTGTTGGGGTTTGAGGTTTGTGTAGCTTCTCTACAGTCAGTGCTTCATGAAGCTGTATTCAGCAGTGTTTCTGCTCTCGTCCGAAGGGAGTGCTACTGGCTTATGGGATTTTCCATTGCAAGTGAAATACTGAAAAGTAAAAACGCAGTGATAAGTACTGGAATTTTTTTTTAGCTGTTAAGGGATTTTGTTAGGAAAACGTATCCATCTAAACTAATGTTGCTTGTACCATGGTCTTTAAAATGTGCATCATGGGATTTGAACTAAGAAGGGGTGCAAATGTGTGGTAAATGTTGGGCAGAGATGAAGGCTCCCGAGTAGGAGGGAGGCTGAGGAGAGAGTGTGCATTTGCTTACTGAGCTCCACCGTAGGAGGACAGATGGGACACAGGCTGTCGGCTTTTCTGCCCTGGGAAGGTCTCTGTCTCGAGATTGCCCTCTCGTGTGAGGCACTTGGCAGTGCTGTACTTTCACCGTCACTACCCTGTGCCAGTACTGTGGGGTGCAGTGGTACTAAGTGACCATTACCTTCCTACCTGGGAAGACTTGCAGGAGAGACTTGCATCCAAAGGAGGGTAGACACCCTCCATACTTGTGTCCATGATAGCTGTCGGCCACTTGTCATCTTCTCCCAGAGGCAGTCCTGGAAGCCAGAGACGCCGTCAGGAAAGCACCAGTCCTGCTGTGTCACTAGAAGAGTGGGTGAATGAGAAGGAGTATGGGAAAGTAAGGTTAAGATAGTAGAAGAAACACCTAGTGCCTCTTGGGCGGAACTGGGGCTGCTCTCCTGCATCCTGACAGGTGTGACAGGAGCGGGGCCGGGCTTTGGCTGGCGAACTGGCTGGGTGAGAGGAGGGGAAGGCTCGTGCTGGATACAGATTGATCTCAGGAGAGTAACGTCAGGAGTTAGAGAATGGACTACTTACACTGAAATTGTTAATTTACATGAGGAGGTGTCAAGGGTTTCTGAACCACCGCGGAGCTCTTCCGAGGTACAACATAGCATGCTTTGATTGGTTGGTGACAGTTTTCCTCCCACAGATCTATACTTTCCTAAGTAATGATTAATTAATGTCAATGCCAGAGTGTGATTTTAAGTAACCTTGATTTGCGCCGATGAAAGCCTCCCTTCCATTCTCGTTCCGCGTCTAGGTCAGTCAGTGGGAAGCGCGTGTGCTCCTACTGTAATAACATTCTGGGCAAAGGAGCTGCCATGATCATCGAGTCCCTGGGTCTTTGTTATCATTTGCATTGTTTTAAGGTGAGACCAAGATGGACAGCCTGCAGGTCCGCAAAGCTTTGCTTGGAGAGCGCATGGCTTCTTGGCGCGCTGGGTGTGAATGTCCCACTAACAAACTCGGTGCTACATTTTGTCAGTCTGTGCTGCACTTTGAATCGCGAATTGCCTGTTCTCAAATCTTGAACCTAGTCGCAAAAATTAAATCCAGAAACACAATGCACTCCTGGGCTTCAGTCTGTTAAGATTCTGTGAGTCAAATTTGTAGCTTATAAATCCTTTCTTTAACATACTGCCATAGGCCTGCTTGAAATATAATTTACCAGCATTATTAACGGCATGGGGACATGCAATTGGGAGTGTCCGGTACCCTAGCTTTGATAGGGAGAGTAAAGAAGAGCATTGTCAAACATTTTTACGATTGCAAAGCCTTAGCTTACACCTTATGGGATTTTGCACATAAGAACAAAGCCTGTAATTACTTTATTTTGTCTTTAGAGACATCTTGATGTCATTCTAGAACTTGCATCGGGCTAGAGAGAGACCCTGGTTCTTATCTCTGGAGCCCTGCAGAGCACAGCTTGTTTAAGCTTGCGTATCGCTGCCTTGAGTAGCTCCTGGGCAGAACAGAACCAGTCCAAATAACCAGGGTTTGAGCACGTGGAACCAAAATACACAGCCAAAATACAAAGTGCAGGTGCCGTGTGCAAACACTCGCCAGGCAGGGGCACCGGGCACCGGTGGGTCCGCCGGGCCCACCTCAGCGGACAGTGCCAGAACCCCACTCCTCATTCATTTTCTAGTTCTTCCCTGTGATGCCTTATCCTCTCACATTCTGCTGCAAGAAATGAAGACTCAATTCTTTCAAGCCAATCAGCAGATCAATTTTACTTTCGGTATATTTAGAATGATCATTTCGGCTCTTAAAATTAGACTTATGAATTCTTTAATGTCTCCTCTGGCAGGCTTGATTTTAATCTACTAATTATCTTCGGGGCTTTTCTTTTTTTTTTTTTTTTTTTTTTTGCTAAAACTTTTTTAAGAGCTTAGAAGCTTCCTTCTTCAAAAAATCCCCCCCCCCCCCCCCGCTGGGAGTGCCACCAGAGTTCGTGAACTGACTGTGGTGGTTCTTTCTTGTCCCTCAGTGTGTGGCCTGTTCGTGTGACCTCGGAGGCTCCTCTTCAGGAGCCGAAGTCAGAATCAGAAACCACCAACTCTACTGCAACGACTGCTATCTCAGATTCAAATGTAAGAGAACACATCAGGGAGAAAATTTCTTGTCTTTTAAGGAGGCCACGGGTTCCCATGCATTTCCCTGAACCTGCAGCCCTGTCCCCCTCCGGCTCCCTGCGTTAGAATTCCAGGCTTTAGGAAGCTTCGTGTCCCCCCCCCCCCGCCCCTTCAAAGTGGGTATGGTGAGTGGGTCAGGGCTCCAGACTGCAGCCACTCTCGGGAGGCTTGAGGGGCCGAGGGGTTGGAGAGGGACGCCTGCCTGAGTCAGGACGGCATCCTATGCTGTCTGCTCTGTGTGTGGAAAAACTTGTAATGACGTGAGGCTATCAACAAACCCAAACAGACCGTTTAAAATGACCCTTCTGCGGAGACTGTAATCCGGTTCTTGGCTAGGAATCAGTCCCTCATTATCAGCTGATTTCTGTTGCTTCACAGTGGGCTTTGCTTCTGTGATTTAGAACATGACAAACACCATGGTCTGACAGAGGGAGTGAAGAGCAGCTTGTGCTCTGCCACTCTATACGCCTGTGTTAGTATGGTTAATACTTTTAAAAGGAGAACACGAATTCTGATTATATGGTGTTTCGGTGTCACTTTTGGGAAAACTGAGTTTTTCAAAAACTTGACATGCTCATCTGTGTCTAAGCATGTTTTCATTTGTGTGTTATAAAACCTGGGATAGCTCCAATATGTTGCATATCATTTCTAGCCACAGAGAGACAACCATTACTGCTGTTGATACTTTGAAACTTGATGGTGGTAACATGTGTTTCTTCCTTATTGTGAAAGGGTGTTACAAGTGGTATCAGCAAACCATTTGCTTTTGAGCTCTGAGGTATTTATATGGCCCTTTATGTGAAGAGTGCTTTGAAAACGGTTTCAGCCCAGTCAACTCTCTTTTATCTGTCGGCGGGATGGGAACCTTCTCTCCCCCGCGTCCAGTCCTTTTCTGGACGCGACCACTGAGCTTGGAGAGCGGCAAGGCTGAGCATCCAACGGCGGGAGTGTGTGTATGTGTGTGCGCTTTTCTCTCTTGAATCAAATTCCCAGGCCAAATAGAACTGATTTTTGCAATATTCAGGGGGAAATTGCCCATGCCTTTGCTCTCCTTCAGTACAAATAATAGAGAGTTGAGTGTAACTTATTTCTGTCAGCCGTTTATTTTTACTTAATTTTTGCAAAGAAAGGATTTTAGAACCGAGGCTGTGATTTGTTTGCCTTGCTTTATCCTAAGTGAGTACAGGGTCACTCTTTCTACCTCACGGGGCCATTCTCTGAGTGATTACTGCTATACCCCGGGTGGTGATATCCAAGTATTTCTCTATCCTAAGTACTTTTCTTTTTTTTCTCCTTGCCTGATCAGCTGGACGGCCAACCGCCATGTGATGTAAGCCTCCATACGAAAGCACTGTTGCAGATAGAAGAAGAGGTGTTGGCTGCTGATGTAGATCTATAAATACATGTTGTATGTCTTTTTTGCTCTTTTTTTTAAAAAAAAGATAACACTTTTTTTTTTAGATTTTTTTTGCCTCTTTAGATTACATCAGAGCATTATAGTCTTGGTAGCACCTGTATTTTTGTTGTTGTTTATTTATAAGAAGGTGATTCTGTGTGTTGGGGGGGCGGAAAGTGCAGTATTTACTTTTTGAATTCAACATCTTAAAAGCACAAGGGAAAAATAAGAATGAAATATTTTTGACGCTGATGATGATCAGGTTTGACTTTCTAGTGGTGTTTTGAAGAGGGTTATTTTATTGTTTTTTTTTTTTTAAGTTCTGAAACATTATTTGAAATAGTTAATATAAATATATAATTGCGTTTGCTCTGTTTATTTTAATGTATACTAAATTAATGCAGAACCGTATAGAAATTTCACTAAAATCTACCCACAAATTTGCTTTCTGTGTCCTTCTTTTCATCTATGTAATATTGTGCTTTTGAAAAATTTTTTTTTAGCCTATGTGACATTTTATTTGCTTGGTGAGGGGATCTCTGTTTTCTCCACCAGAATGATCACTAAGCAATGCCCAATAGAAAGCTGCTGCTTTGCATTAATACAGAATCATCATGGTTTGTATACCAGAAGTTTTCTCCAGGAACTAGTAAGCCTTTCTGTTCCACTGCGTTTGTAAATAAACTTGCTGATCCATTAAGGACTGGTTCTCTTTATTTCTTCTCTGTGTGTTTGTATGTGTCTACCTCCCAGACCTTGTAATCCCATTTCAGTATTAAACTTTTGTTGCTATTTTTTATTTAGCTTCTTCACTGAGATAAAAAGTGACATATAACTAAATTCATATATTTAAACCATACAATATGAAAAGTTGGATATGTGTGATTACCTATGAAATTACCACCATAATCTTCGTATTATTTTTACTGGAAAACTTTCACTAAGAACTTTATTTTTGGAAGGTTTATTTATGGAATGTTGTTTCTGAATGCCGTACCCTTCTGTGGTAAGAGGTGAAACGAATGGTGAATTGTTGGATCTTTTTGATAAAATCTTTATTCTTCTGCTTCCCCAGTGATAAAGGAAAATAGCAATGAGTTTAGAAAATCTATAGAGGAAAAAATACCCCAAATGTACTTTGTTTTAGAAATCTGGAATGGTGAGGCAAGAATATAAAACTTGAGTGTGTTTTGAGCAAAAATATCAACTCGCATGAATCCTTTATTTCAGTCAAGTAAGATGGGTAATTCTAGGATATGAGAACTGTATTTGGAATCAGTTAGAAATAAGCTCTAATATGGGAAAATATTAAAAATTTAGTTTGCTTTTGTTTTATAGTACTTATTACTTGAATAATCTGAAATAAAGAATGTGCTTATTGGGGTACCTGGCTGGCTCAGAAGATAGGAGCATATGACTCCTGATCTTAGGGCTATAGCTTTAAGCCCCATGCTGGGTATAGAGATTATTTAAAAATAAAGTCTTTAAAAAAAAAGAATGTGCTTATCGAAGAGAATTGATCAAATGCCCCAAAGCATAAATATAACTCCCACTTCCCAAACTCCAAAGACAAGAGCTTGTTTGAACTCATTCTGTATATATTTACCCTGCATTCTTGGCACTGGATTATGAATTTTTCTGTGTTCTTAAAATTGTTTCTATTTATTTATTAATGGTTGCATAGTGCTCTGTTGTTTGGTGCTTTTAATGTTCAGTTGATAATTCTGGGTATATTTCATTTGTTTCTAATGAAAATTTTAATATATATAATATGATTAGCTATATCCATATAAATATATTTCTAATTTAAATCCTGTGATGGGCTAATCATATTTATTTATATTGTCATAGATATGAGACTATTGCCTCAGAATATAAGCTCAGGTTAAAATATGCATTTTTAAGGCTGTCATGATACATATTGCTGAAGTGGCTTCCAGAAAGATGCCACCAGCTTAGATCCCACAAGTAGTACGTGGGCTTGTCAATTTCCATGCATGCTTGCCAAAATCAATTTCTGTTGGCTCGTTGTATCCCTGACATTCAGTATCCCTCAATGTATAGTAGCTGTAAAAAGTAATAAATAAACCCCTGCTTCAATTTCAGTCCTGTTAATTCTGCTTGTTCAGGCCTCTAGTGCAAGCTTTAGTTCATATGTGGTGATTTTGGTTTTCTGATGAGACCTCCTCTCTTTTCGTCCTTCTCATCTAAGTCTCTTGACTTTTAATCTGTTCTGTTGACTTTAGGACTTTTTTCTCACGTTTCTCACATTTTCTTGCTCAGTGATAACAGTTTCAGTAGTGCAAATTGTTAGGACAGTTTTCAGAGGTTTTCTTCTAAGACACTGGTTCTACAGGACCTCTGTATACCCCACGAGTATGTGTTACTTCATCTAGGAACAAGGAAAGATGCTGTCATTCAACATTTTTTATTCATACTTTATGTCCCAGGCAGTTTTCAGCACTGTAGACAGAGCAACACATAAATTCATTCTTGCTTCTAATGGTGCTTAGATTTCTAGTTGGGAGAGAGAAAAACAAAAAAAGGTGCAAAAAGGTAACCTACAATATGGATCATGAAGAACAAGTGATGGTGTGAGGAGGACCCTCGCATGCTGGCAGTGAGAGTTTGGCCATGCTTTTTTATAAGTGTTGTCAGAGGCTGCCTGTTTGACCTCTGAGCCAAAGCCTGAGGGGATGAGGGAGCAAACCTTACAGATCGTTGAGGGAAAGCACTGCAGACATAGACAACTACATGTGCAAAAGTCTTAGGGTAGAATATTTGGTGTGTTCAAGAAGCAACCATTGGGTTGGAATGGAATGAGAACGGAGATGGGAAGAGATGTGGGGAGGGAGGGCACAGGTCAGCAGACTCTTCTGGGATTTTGACTCTTATTTTGAATGAGATCGGGAGACGTTGGAGGGTTGAGCAGAGGAGGGAAATTAATTACATTTTACAAGGACTGTAGACCACTGTGTGAATAACAGATGGCAGAAGGGCAAAGGCAAAAGCAGGGAGACAAGTCTGGACTCGGTTGAATTTGTGCAGGCAGAAGATGTTTTCTTCAGCAGGGTAGGGCAGGGGAGCTAACGAGGAATGGGCAGATTGGATAGTGTATTTTTGCATCTTGGAGGTCAGGCTGACAAATTTGATGATGGATTGGAGGACTTGTGAGAGAAAGGGAAGAGTCAAAGTCTAAAGAGTTGCCTTGAGGAGCTGAAAATGAGAATCTTCATTTTCTGAAATGGATAAGGTTGTGGGTAGAACGCATTTGGGGTGGTGGGGCAGGGAGATCAGAAGTCTGGTCTTCAAACATGGTAAGGTTGAACAGTCTATAGATGATTAATGACGGTGTCAAGTAGGCAGCTGGCTATGCAAGCCTGGAGTTCAGGGGGTCAAGCCGGAGAGACAAATACAGGGCCACCAGTCTGTAGAGAAAACTTCAGCTGTGAATCGTGAAGACCTGCCCTGGGGTTCTGACTAATTAGAGAAGATGTCCAAGGACGGATTCCTGAGAAGCCTGGAACTGGTGCAGTGCTGGATGCAGAAAAAAAGTAACATGAAAGTTTGTTGTATTCAGGAATGTACTCCTGGCTTTTTACCTAATTTTCACTTATATCACAGGCTGAACACCACCAAAAAAAAACAAACAAACAACAAAACGATCTGTATTCCGATAACTACCCATGGACTAGTCAGCACTGCCTGTTAGAATTGAGGGACCTGTCTGTTAGGATATGGCAAGGCTGGGATTCTTCTTTAACATCTATCCCTGTAGAAGAGGGATTAAATGCATGTTAATACAGGTCGCAGGTCATATCAGTAAAAATGGCCTTAAAAAACCCTAATTTGTGTTAAAATCCATGAGTATGGGACAGGAAAAAAAAACAGCTTTGAGATTCTTGTCCTAAAGCACATAGATGCTGGGAGTATATTTGAGGAATACAAAGCAATCCTTATTCTCCTGCGGAGGAGAGGAGCACATACTCTCGATATTCTAGTCCCTGGGGGTGCCTGGGTGGCTCAGTGGGTTAATGTCTCTGCCTTCAGCTCAGATCATGATCTCAGGGTCCTGGGATCAAGCCCTGCATCGCATTGGGCTCTCTGCTCAGTGGGGAGCCTGCTTCCTCTCTCCCTGTGCCTGCCTCTCTGCCTACTTGTGATCTCTCTCTCTGTCAAATAAATAAATAAAAAAAATTCTTAAGAAAAAACTTTTTTTTAGTACCTGGCCAGGTACTAAAGAGGCCAGGGCAAAACAGTGCATGAGAATCCACGAGGCCTTTACGCTAAGGGAGTAAGCCACTTCCCAGCTGAGTTGATGTTTGAACAGCATTTTAAGAGCAGATACAATCTTGGCAAATCATGTAGAAGGAACAAAACACCGTTTGAGTGGAGGTCCAACTCCCGGAATTTGCTTCCTTAACTTAGCATTCCCATCAAAACCATACACATCGTTTGGCTTATTTTGCAGAGGAATGGGAAGATCCCTTGACAGTCTGTGTGTGGTAGTGTGTCCATGAAGCTCTGTGGGTCTGGCCTAGGGTGGAGACATAGCAAGAAGGAATAAGGTGAGAGCTCATGACTCAAGTGGGACAAGACCTGAATGGTAGTGAAAGACTAGCTCTGGGACCTCAACGTTGGGTAGGTTAGAGACAGATGCGTTGCTTGGGATGAGTTCTGTTTTAGACACACTGTAAAGCTAACATGTGAACAGAAATCTCTAAAGGTAGCTGAATTTAGATTAAAAAAATGGTGTCATTGTTCATTTGCATGATCAAATTAAAGTTTATTTCCTCACCTGAGAGGATGTCAGGAAGGTGGATTAATTCAGTGGTTCAATAATATCATCAAAGACCCATTCACGGCCATTCATCTGAGGCTATTTGGCCATCCATGAGGGTGGCCTCATCCTAAGGATAGTTCCTATCATGGTTACAAGATGGTTGACAGGCTTCCTTCTTCCTCGTTCATATGCACTGGAAGAGAGACTGACTCCTCATTGCTCTTAAGTGTGTAGGGGAACTTTTCCAGAACCCTTTAGAAAAACCTCTCTCCTCCTTGGCTGGACTTAGGTTACTTGCCTGTATCTGAAACAAGGGTAATCCCATCTTCTGGTAGTCAGGACCCCCTTAAGTAGGGTCCAACTTCTAAATCATGCGATTGCTGATTGGAGTATGATTGAGTAAAGTTGGGGAGCTAACCACAACATGTACCATAATTAGCTTTTATGAATTCTCTAGAAGATTGAGTATTTGCATTGTGTAAAACCCTGTCTTGCATTCATAATTAAAACCTTGTCAGTGTGCTTCTTAACAATACAGAAGAGACAGGGGAAGGGATGAGAGTATTTCCTTTCATCATATCCAACAAGGACCATTTGAGGGAGTAGTTGATAGAAAACTTAAACTGTTCAAGCAAATATAAAAGATCAGCTCATGGTGGTGATGATGTGAAAAATTGGGAAACTGAATAATTTGTGAATACTTTTATATAAAAGTGTGCAAAAATAGTCTCTTTTTCAGGTTTCTTAGATAAAAATTCATGAAAGAAAATCATGGGTTAAATACTCATCTTTTATGATTAAATTTTAGGCTTTTTAAGATTATGGATTTTATATGCTATAATCCCATGATATCGTTTAACACATTCATTTGACTCCATAACTCTCTTGAAGATTCTGTTTGACAGCTGTGTGTGAAGCTCTTTAGAGTTTTCTCTATTCAAGATCCTCAAAGCTCTTCCTGGACAGTAAGTATTTTCAACACCCATTTCATAACACATTCCTGTGGAAAATTATTAAAGCATCTTGCTATTAAAATTAGATTAGGGGAAAAAATAGGATTTATTTACCATTCCATAGGAAAGACCTGGCAGAAATCAGGAAAATGATGCAGTAGTAATTTCTAGGTTAATTCAGGCTTTTAGCTTACGTATTTTGTGTGGTACTTGATGCTTTTTTTGTGTGTGTTTTTGTTTGTTTCCAGCTAAAATGCCTTAATAGATCCATAATGACTTCAGTGTCACAGAACTGCGTGGGAGGCATTGGTCTGACTGTTGCCACTTCAGGCTAAATAGAGCATTCCCCTTACATTTGTCAGAAGCTCATTCACCTTTCTGACCTGTTCTATGGCAGCAGGAAAACATCAGTCAAAGATGGCCAGAGGAAGTCTCTATGTGCCCTTAAATCCATTTCTTGCCTCCCAATCAGACAAGCTCCCTATGATTCCTTAGTCATAAAATGCCAAGTTTGTGGCAGTTTCAAGTTCAGACATATAATGAGGTTTTAGACGGCCATGATGCCTTCATTCTGATAATGTATAAGTTCTCGTCTTAGGGAATTTAGCTCCTAGCTGTGGAGGAGACCAAATGGGAGCAGACAGGCGAGAAGACAGGAAAGAACCTCTCTCACTACCTGAATTCACCTTAACAAGTGTTTACTGAGTACTCAGTACCTGCCAGGTTTATTAGGGACATGAGAGCAAATGTGGTGTTTTCATAGGATGAAGTTTAGCTATGAAAATTAAGATTTTTGTCATTGAAATTAATATTTACTTAGCCCATCTAAAGGTAGAAAAATCTAGTCTATTTCTTCTCTGCAGCTTTTTCAGGTATAAATACTGTCAAATTAGGATTTTCAGTATCCCCTCTTCTTCTCCATGGGTGGCATCTGATCTTGGCCTTGTTTACCTAGGGGCAGAGTCATGGCCTGGGGTGAGCCTGTGGAATCACTTTGTTCCCCCTGGTTTCTAGACCAGAGTTCACTGCAGCCCTGTTGTCCTCTCTGGTCTTCCCAGTCGGTTAACCCTACGTGGTGGCCTCTCCTGGGGTGTCCCCTTCCCCATCTGATCAATGGCATGGAGGTCGATGCAGTACTACCTATCCAGGATTCCGCTTGAGCATTCATCACTTCTCTTCAAATATGTCACTCCCTTGATCAGCCTGTCTGCTCTTTTAGCAGAAGGTCATCTCTACGCCCTTGGTCCTCAATCACAGGTTCCAGAGATTAGGATGGGGGGGTCATTCAGCATTCCCAGCCACTTTGCTACTTACCCGCTACACATAGGAGTTAATATCCTCCCCTCGTGCCTCTTTAAAGGGAGCATACTAGGATGATTCTGACAAGATATTTTTCTCAAATTGTATTTATACATGTGTGCTTATCACTAAAAGATTAATAAAATGGCATTTGTAGTCTCAGTAGGTTTAATTTTCAGTGGGGTGGTGCTGGTGGTCCCAGTGACTTGGACATAGCCTGCCTTTCCAGATCTCGAAGCATTTCTTGTGGGAATGGTCTCCACAGTGAGCTGCAAGCAAGATGATCCACTGTGTTATGGGAAGAATATATCGCATTCATTTACATTTCATACTTCAAAAGAAAAGCTTTAAGCTTCTCTAATAGTTCAGAGAAAGGTTGACACATCCATGCCTGTCTTTATGTGTGTTAGTCACGTATGGCACAAAAACCGTGGAGTATCCAAGGGCTGACTGGGAATTCTGCATCGGGCAGGGGTTGCCGATGGTGCTCCCAGTTGGCATGTCCTGGTGTACTACAATTTACTCGTGGCATCACCTTGCAAGATCTGAAAAAAACGAAACATGAAGAGCATGAAGAAGAACCTCTACGAATTTGTCAGTGATGTTTAGAGTCAAGATTTAATCTGTCCTTTACATACCACATAAACATACCACAACGGTACATGTTTACAGGTGTTTTTTTACAGACAGTGGAGAGGCAAATCCTGTTCTTCCTGCAGAGGTTAAAATAGCAGCAGGGCTGGCAAGAGTATAGAAACCGACACGTCCGTGTGTTTCTTTGGCAACAAGTGGAGAGGCAGAGGAAACATTGCTGAAGTCAAGAAGAAACAAGCATGAAAACAAACAATTCATTGTAGGAGGCTTGCTAGAGTTTGCAAAGGTATCTGTGCCACAGCTCAGCCTGTGGTATTTGTTCAAGTCTGTCTCGGTGATGGACTACAAGAACTATTTCCTTATGAGCCATCAAAAGGGAAATACCCCAGCGGACCTAGGCAGCAGTAAATTATTTCTATGTTACAAATTATTTATGGTAAAACTCTGCAAGTTTACACATTGATGAAACTTTTGGAATAAAAAGAGATTATAGGACATAGGTACAGAGAGTTTTCTATAATTATTACTTAGCTATTTTTACATTATTTTCCCCCAAGTTTTAGCTTGAAATTATAGCCAGAAATTCACCAACATTAATCTTATAAAGATCCTTTTCCAGCGATTTGATACACATATATATGTGAAAGGAGTCCTCCAGTTGAGTCAATTAACCTATCCATCACCCCACATAGAGCGGTGCCCCCTTACCCTTTTTGCAGTCTGAGGTTTCGGTTAACAACCCCTTCCCTGCCCCAGGATCTGGAAGCAGATGATCCTCCTTTTGACTGGTGAGATATGGTCAGAAAATGACAGTGGCCTAACGCAGGCCTCACCGTGCCCACGTCGCTCACCTCTTCATCTCATTACCTAGGCATTTTATCACCTCCCATCAATGCAAGAAAAAGGGTAGGATATTTGAGAGACCACATTTAAATAGCTTTTATAACAGTATATTATAATTCTATTATTAGTCACTGTTGATCTCTTACTATGCCTAATTCATAACTCAGATTGTGTTATTGACTGTGGTCACCATTTTATACATTAGATCCTCAGACCTAATTTGTCTTGTTAATGAGAGTTAATACTCTTTTATGAAGCTCACCCTATTTCCCCCACTGCCCAGACCCTGGCAACTGCTTTTCTACTCTTTAAAAACAAGATCTTAACTAGACTAGAATAACATTTTGTAAAACGATAGAGGATGACCATGCAAATCTTGTGGGGTTTTTAAAAAAATTTTTTTATTGTTGCTGTCCTTGATGGCAATAACATTCAATGTTTTCTTTACTCCATTTGGCAGTAGTTGAACTTGAAGATGTTACACATTTTTTCCTTTGCAAGAAAAGTGTTCCAAATTTGTTGACCTGTTCCTTTTCCTTGGCTATCTGTGGTTTTCCTAGTAGATATTTAAAGTACAAAAACATAATAAGGGTGCTAATTTAAAAATAAATAAAAAATAACTCCTTTGAAAAAAGCATAGGCCATAGAATACTTTGAAAATTCATGTTTAGACAGTTCCTGTTTTTGTAGGGTTTTGTTGCCAAAAAAAAGAAAAAGTAAATATTTCATGCATAGCAGTTCTCGCTGGAAACTAATATGCTTAAAAATATTTTCAAATTACACACTTTAGAGTTTGAAGTAATTTGTGTAAGTATACCCAAACAAGATTCAATGAGTGATTATAATGGGATGAAAATTTATCAACTCATTTTTAAAAAAGATTTTATTTATTCATTTGACAGACAGAGATCACAAACAGGCAGAGGCAGACAGAGAGAGATGGGGAAGCAGGCTCCCTGCTGAGCAGAGAGCGAGATGCGGGGCTCCATCCCAGGACCCTGAGATCATGACCTGAGCAGAAGGCAGAGGCTTAACCCACTGAGCCACCCAGGTGCCCCTACCGGCTCATTTTTAACAAAACTTCTGCCTAAATAGTAGATAGAATTGAGCCATGCGTGTCAGTTAGGATGTAGGAGTAACCAAGGAAAAATTCTTTCCACTTGCCTATTGGTAACTCCCATGCAGACCGAGAATGCCCATACCCTAGCTCACATCCAAATTCCAATTTTTTTCTTCTAATCTTTTCTTTAATCAACAAACCAAGATATTTTATAAAATTAGGGATTAGTCATTCATCCTTGTGTTCACAAAAACATCTAAAAAGATAAAAATCTTGAGGGAAGAAAGTTGAATACCAGTAAGTGGTTCAAAATAACTGCTTTTTATATCAATCTCTTTACCTTCATTTTTCGCACATTTTCATGTACAAAACCCATTATAATACTTGTATATTATTTACACGTAAATATTAATATCGGGGCATATGTTTATTTAATTTTTTTTTCTCCTAAACTGGTGGTACATGATTTTCAAAGGTGGGATTAAAAATGTTTACAGTCCTGGCAACTGAAACCCAAAGAAGCAAATTGAATTGAATTAAGGTGTCTCAGACCAGAACTGGAATTGAGGTCTGTCTTTTCCTGTGTGCATTTTCCCATCTTACATCCTTTTAATGTGTTTTTATTACCCTAGGTAAAGAGGATTAACATCTGCTGGAGAATTGGAGCATTAGCAGTGGGACTCACTCTATTGTTTGGTTATAACACAGTTGGGGGTAGGAACTTGAACTTCCAAAGACCTACATCTCCATGGGAAAAGCCATGGGTGAGCAAATACAGCACAAGATCTCACCCGGATTTTTGCTTTTTCCATAAAGAGCTGTAGAGTTTTTTACCGCAACTCCTTGAGGGTTGGATCCAAGTTTTCTAATTATTGTTAGAATTATTTCTAATTATTAAGGCTGATTGCCTCAATGGCAATTAGCACCATGTATGAGGTCTAGACAGTGCAATGGTTAGACAACAGTGAGTGTTGAAAGTCACAGGATCTGTGGTGGATCTACTAGATGTATGACCTTGACCGACTGACTTCCTCTCCGTGCTGCACTCTTCTCAAGTGTGAAAAATAAGCACTAGGTGGGTTACTAATAGCCTATATCTTCTGAGCTTCCTGGGACCAAGAACCAAGTCAACTCCTGTAAAGCTCTTAGAGAAGTGGCCGGCAAACAGGAACAATCCATGTTTAACTCTGGGCTGAATAGTGATGGCTGAGTTTTGGAAGAAGGAATAAAAAAGCTATTTTCTAAAACATTTACTCGGCTTTTGAGATGAAAACGGATTGACACAATCTTAGAAAATTGACAAAGAGCATAGAGTGCAGCTGTGTTCCTAATTTTGGACTTCTTTGTGAGGATTTTTACTGCACAGAATTCCTTTTCTGTATTTATAACACTAGGTGGCAGTATTGGCACAAGATGGGAAAACCCAGAGTGTGGGTTTTCTTTTTTGTTTTCTTTTCTTTCCCCTTCCAGATTTGTAACTTTCTAGTCAGCTTCTGAATCTCCGATCAGTCCAATATTGGTAGTCTGAGCATAGCCCAGAGCTGAATCCTATAGGAGACTGGCTAAAGGATTAACAGGAAATTTAAATGATCATTGTCTCCTATGGACTTGTTGAGTCCTGAAGAAGCTAAGGCCTTATTTCTCTATCTGGCTTTGGCCTTTCTGCGCAGGAATGGATTAGGGAAGGCTTCAGCACTCTAAGCGCCCTAAGTGGTGGCCTGGAGAGACCTCGCCCCTCCTGGAGCACGCCCCAGCTTCAAGAGGCTGTTGTGTTCAGGAATCATCATGCTTCCTCTGCTAAGGAAAGGAGCCAACCACACTTTGCCGTGGGAATTTGCTGCCTCTCTTAGTGGGGCAGGCAGATATTCATCAGGACACTCGGGTCTTGACTTTTAAAACTGTCAGTTTTTCAAAATACAATTTCAATTCACTTTAGATTGCTTTATCTGGGAATCCTCCAAGAAAGGTGAGAGTAGATTGCTGGAATTATCACCCGTTAAAATGAAAAATGCAACTGACTCAAGTGGGCAAAGGCATAGGGACCAAAGGAATATGGGGGCTGTTCCTGCTCCTTTGAAATGCATGTTCACAGTATTAACTGAACCCAACGAGTTCTCATTATATCACCTCTTTGATGGATTTGGCCATCTCTCTCTCCCACATTTTTATTCATTCAAACCACAAATACTTTTTGAAAAAGATTTTATTTGACACACACACACACACACACACAGATCACAAGTAGGCAGACAGAGGCGGGGGGGGGGGGGAAGCAGACTCCCCTCTGAGTGGAGATCCTGATGCTGGCCTCTATCCCAGGACCCTGAGACCATGACCTGAGCCCAAGGCAGAGGCTTTAACCCACTAAGCCACTCAGGTGCCCCCAAACCACAAATAATTTTTTGAGTGCTCACTATGAGCTAGTCACCGACCTCAACAGTGCAGATAAAGCAGTGAACAAAATAGCCTATGTCACCTTATAGAGCTTTATATCGTGGTGGGAGACACACAACTATGGCAGGTGGTAAGTGCAGAAGCAAAGTGGTATAAAGGAGTAGTAATTGGAAAGGAAGGAGATTCTATTTGAGACAGAGTGACCAAGGGATTCTTGAGAATGGTGATGTCTGAGCAGAGCCCTGAAATTGCTAAAGTCTGAATGTTGTTGTCACCCCTCCTCATTTATGTGTTAAATCCTATGCCTATTGTGCTGGTAGTTGGAGGTGGGATTTTGGGGAGGTTATTAGGTCATGGGAGGGGATTAATGTTTTTATAATAGAGGTGTTAGATTCCTTGTCTTTTCCACCATGGAAGGATACAGTGAAAAGACAGCCATCTAATAACTAGGAAGGGGGGTGTTACTCGACGCTGATTCAGTGCCTTTCTCTTGGATTTCCCAGCCTCCAGAACTATGAGCAATAGATTTCTGTATATAAGCTACCAACCTATGGCATTCCCTTATAGCACCCTGGAGGACTAAGACATGAATGAAGTGAGGTAGTGAATGTGTAACTTTCTAAGAAGAGAATATTCCAGAAGGAGGTACATACACATGGTCTGAGGAAATTGGGGGGGGGTGGTGAGGTGTGGAGGCAGGAGGGGCAGATACAAATTGATGGGACTGGAAGCTTATGTAAATTAGTCACCCTCCTTAAAAGAGAATACAAAAATAAATACAAGAGTAAATATTTACAAAAGAGAACCCCAAGAAATTACAAAACTGAAAAAGCCAACAAGTTGTACAAGCATAAAAATCTAGTCAGGGCATTTTACTCATTAACTGCCTGACACCTAGAAAATGATTTTTTTCTATAGTTTTGGCTATATACTCTTCAATTACTTCTTCATTCAACTAAGACGGTGTAATACATTTTTATAGCAACAATAGAAAGATAATTTAGTCTTTCCTTTAGCATGGCTGAACAAAATATTATTGACCATTTATACATTTCTTTCAGCTTCACACCTCTTTGTTTCTGCTCTATGAATTTCCAGGGTTCCTGAAATTGGGAAATCTGAAAGATTTCTTTCAAATATGAGCTGTAAGATTTGGAACAATTTTCCACGGAGTTGCTTTTGGTTTTCTTCATTTCTATCCTTGCTTTTTTAACCCACAACCAAACATCTCTAAAGCTGGCTGTTGTGGAACCACATCCATATCTCATTTGGTTTTGTGCTCATTGTCCCATCATGACGTTGCAGGGTGGGTCAGCATAGAGGAGGACAGGCGTCTCCCAGAGTCCTTCCTGGGCCAGGATCGCGAACAACATACATGTGTATATATCTCACTTACACAGATCACATCCTGGAATCAAATGCTCTTCAGGCAGATCCTCAAAATGCCCGGGGCCACTCCAATGCCTCCTGACCTGAAAAGGGGAGGGCAGTAACAAAGGCCAAACAGGACTGGAAAGAGAGGTCTGAGCTGATTTAAAATATTTTCCTTTTTCAAACTGTACAGAATCTTAGGACTACGACAACACATTACTGTATCAATAAGGGGACTGAATCTTAATGCCTTATTAACTTCATGATAACTCTCCCTCTTCCACAATGAGATGATACCCCTGCCCCACTGTTAGGTCAGTATAGGGAAATTAGGTGGTCCAGGAGTGTGGGATTTGTTTCGGAGAGTAATAGAACAGAGTTCCAAAATGTACCCAACAGGCGTGGTGGACAGGTTTCCCAACTTGTACAGTTGTGCTTCACCGAGAGGACATGACACTGTGGGATAAACACGAGAAGGTCATTTTACTGGGTATGGTGGTGCTGAGGTAATTTCACTGATTAGTTAACCATTTTAATATTGAAATAGCTTAAAAATATAAATCCCATGTATAAAGTATGGCGATTACATGTGAATTTTTAGGTCAGAATAATCTAGAAGAATTTTTCCCTTGTAGCGGCCCATGTGAGGAATATTGCTGTAGCCTCTGCCCAGTTAGGGCTTCCCCGGGAGGCAATTTAGAGAAGTGTGTTTTGACTAGAAGTTCCGACCTGTCATGGCCTATGATCTCACATCCACCAGTGCGACACTCCTCAAAACACTGGAGCTGATCCTTTTCCTCGTTGTTAAGGTTCTTCACACAGGGACAAGTGACACAGCGTAGAGGCTGACAGGGCAGATTTTGGTGCCAAAATGGGGCTTTTCCTTGGATTCCACCACTCACTTTCAGGTACCTTACCCATTCTGTGTCTGTTTCCTCTGTAAAATGGGGATCACGAAAGCATATACATCATGCAGTTATTATGAGCATTAACTGAATTAATCCTTGCCATGAGTCAGTGCTTGGCACAAAGGAAGTATGTGACATGTCATGTCAGCTGCTTGAAAGATCTCTCCCTGTGACTCCTACTCAGCCTCTTGCCTTATTATCAGTCCTCACTGAGAGACAAGTTTTCGGCATTCATGGTGCCACTTCTGTAACATGTCAGGAGGCCCAACTAATCAGGGTGGGACTTACCACCAGGCCTCAGTAGGGCCAAGCTCTATTCCCATCATATTGTTAACAAGTGTCTTAGAGCAGAAACTTTTTGCTCCAAATAAAGTCATGTAAAATGTGGCTGCTCAGGTTGCACCAGAGATTGTGGTGGTGGTGGGGGGCGGTAGGTCCAGAAGCCCACCTATTTGTCCCCCTTCGACATTATACCCTTCTCTTCCAGGGTGCTGGGAATGCTCCCAAATCTGGTTTCATAGAAGACAGTTCGGTAACCCTAAAAATCAGCCAATTCCCTTTCCTAAATTTCAAAAGACAGATACTTTCCTAAATAGAGCCATATCATCCTGTCGTGTTAATGGAGCCGGGTTTACTGAAGAGCAATTTATCCTTCCAGAAATCCACAGAGTCATAATCTTGTGTGCCAACCAAACTTCTAACCAAATTGTTAGATGGACTGACCTGAGTTTCTTCTCTGTTTCCTGCCCAGTGCCTTTGACAGTTTCGGTGTGGACAATGACAAGAAGAAAATTGAGGGTTGGCCCTTTTCATCTTAAATTCAACTACCACTTATTGAACATCTAGACATCATTCTACAAATTCTCATTCTTAACCAGTGAAATGCATATTTATATTTTCAGATGAATCCAGTGGAGCTCAGAGACGTTGAGAGCCTTGTTCACAGCAGAACCATCATGACTTGGAAGCTGTCTTTAAAATGCTGTAGACATTATGCCCAGTTCCTTGTGCAATGGGTGCAAGCTGCATTTATATAAAACTCTGCTATGCACAAAATACTTTGACTTTTGAAAATGTGGTATTTGGGACTCAAATAGAATTGTGTTTTCTGTCTTCCTAAGTATTTGTTCTCAAACTTGGCTTTTAAAGATGACAAAATCGAGTCTCTGAAGATTAGTTTAAGATCACAGCAAGTGAGAGACATACCTGGGATTCCAACCAGTTTATCTAGCCACAAACCCAGGGTTCCATCCCAGCCCACCACGACCCCGGCTGAGAGGGCTTTTATCCCTTCCATCTCACCTTGCCCACTTTCCTGGTAGAAAATGCTCTTTGTGACTCCTAAATCAGGATTTTCTTAACATGGCTTGACTTGGCTTTTTCCGCCTGTGGGAGTCCAGGCCTGTCTAGTCACAAGATCTAGAGACTTCCTTTTGTTTTGCCACAACCATTAGTATCCGGTGCCATGGAAGGTTAGCCAGGTGGTAGAGGGCCTAGCAATTTAAACCCCCTTCATTCCCAAAGGAAAATGGTTTTACTGCTTAAGAGAGGTGAAGTAAATGGATATCCATACTTTGTATCCATCAAATGTCCTGTTTAAACTTCCTTCAGCTCTCTCCAGCTGGTTAGAACAAAACATGAAAAGGAGTGATAAAGGTTGGGCTCTAATTCTGACTTTTAAAACACTGTGACCTTGGGAAAGTCGTTTTACCTCCTGGGGCCTCTGGTTTCTCATCAAGAAAATGAGGTTATTTCTCTCATGCCTGAAGTGGGCATGTGTTACCACCAGGGGGCAGGCAAACACAACCCCTGAGGGGCTTTGTATCTGCCACAGCAAAGTTTTAATACAAATAATAGAAATATAAATAAATTAAACATGTTTTAATAAAATATGGGCCTCCCGAGAGGGTCTTTGAGGACTATCAATTCTGGGTTACACTCAGTGTTGTTTGGGTTGAGTTGCCTACATTGTAGGTCACAGTAGTGTCTAGCATTTATTGAGTGCTTGCCATATGCAAGACACGTGTTGTACATGTTGCCTTTAATCTGCACAACAAACTGTCCTTTTCCCAGAAGGACCCTGAAGCTCAATGAGGTTAGGGAACTTGCCCAAGGTCACTCAGCTGGCAGCTGGCAAAGCTAGGATTCAGTGTAGCTCTGATTGCCCCAAGCCAGACCCTGTTTTTATTCCCATAGTTCTCTCTTCTCACAGTCTCCTGAGTGTGCACATGGCCCACTCCATCACTGTGGTCATCCCAAGGCCCGGTGACACCATGGAAACACTTCTTTTTCTGTAGGAATGATTCCTATTTCAGAAAACCATAGAAATTGCTAGTATGTAAAAGATTTTAAGTCATGACAGTATTTCTGGAACATTATTGGATTCACCTGTTCTGTCTCCATTCAGCCCCCTCAGCTCCAAGGCCCAACCCCTATATTCCCATGCAGTCTGCTGCTGCTCAGAGGCCCTCCTTCTCCAGCTCTTCTGCTGTTGGGTGTCTACATGGTGCACAAAGGAGAGGGGAATGTAAGCTGCAAGTATCCCTAGGATTCATCACAAAAGCTTCTTTCTGGCCCTTCCTCATCTCCATCCTTCCCTCCCCCATCTCACCTTAGCTAGGGTTTTGCATGTTTCTGCTAATTTGCATGATTCCCAACCATGTAAATCAATGTATGTTTCCTAACACTATCTAGCCTTTAAAACATCCTTCTCCCTTACCCCTCACTTGTTACTTCTCCTTTGTCTCCTCTATAATGCCTTCCTTAAATATTACTACTCAACTCAGAATGAAGCTTTGCTTGGATTTTATTTTTTATTTTATTAATTTTGTTACTGTGTGTATTGTTTCTCAGGTCCCCTGTTTCATGTGTTTATAATATGTTCCTAATTGGACTGCAAGTGCCTTGAAATCACTGGTATTTGATTTCTCCAAGTATTTAATGGAGTATTAATAATAATACATTCTCACTGACCTGGATTCCATTTCTGGTCCTTATTTATGAGGAGGGATCCGATCTGAAGCATCATTTCATTTGCTCAGTGGACCATCAGTATGCCCCCCTGGTTGGCATTCATGAGCACCTGTAATGTTCCCAGTTCTGTGTTTTGTGCTTTACAACATGCTCTGGTGTCATTCTCTTGGAAACAGCGTGAGGTAGATACCATTATGATTTCCATGTATGTAATGATGGATGTAATGGTTAGTAGTCTTGTCCAGAGGTGTAGTGTTCGCTTTGGCAGCACATATACTAAAATTGTCCAGAGGTGTAGTGCTGCCTTAGAGTGGAATTGGAATTGGGCACAAGTCTGACTCCAGAGGTCTACCTTATGTCCAGATGTTGGTACTGCTTGGTCTGGAGGTTTCAGAGCTGGGGTGTGGCAGAGGGGACATGAGTAATGACAACAAGAATGGGAAAAGTAGAATGGAGGAGCTGGTGCAAGTCTTCTGACTCCACACGCTGAGTCTTCCTATAACCCCCAACATCTTGAATAATTCTACTAAAGTCAGGAAACGTCTGAGACTAGAATTCTTATGGAAACTCTGTGAAGTGGCTAAGTAGCTCCAGAAGTTGCAGAAATCTTGGTAGAGTGCATATCTCTAAAAGGAGTAGGTACCCCAGCTGATTCTGAACAAAAGTTACTATTTTGGACACTAATTGCTAAAATAAAAAACAAACAACAACAACAATATTACTTTGAACTTAAATGACTCAGCTCAATGTCAAATAAAAGTAATTTATCTACTTTTACATTACATTACATTACATTTGAGGTTCGCTAGGCTTTTATGATCTTCCCAAGCCTTCCCTTGATCCTCTTGCTGCTGCAGTGGTCACTGTGGGGACAGCTCTTAGCACTGGGAGTGCAGTCAAGAGGGGGAAAAGCAAAGGATGGTGGTCTCTCCCTGACCTTTCCATCAGCTTCTTTGAATCTGTTGTAGCTGCTACAGAATAGGAGACCTAGCTCTCAAAATGTCCCCAAGTCCCTTATTCACTGGCTAGTACTGGTGTTAATATTGAAAATATTGAGCCATTGGACTGGCCTAGATACTGATCATCAGATAATAATCATCTAATTATTTAGCAGAGAGTATCAATTAAATATTGGATATGGTTGGTCCAAGCATGTGCTCTCCTGTTTCTCTGCTAGCAAAGAAGGAAAAGGTGGTAAAATCAGCTCTTGGCCAGATTTCAGGTGGCATAGAAGACTGGGAATCGTTGCCGCATTGGCAATTCTGGTGGGTGCTGAGGGAAATATGGGGGTGATAAAATTATAGGTGGTATTCCAAGAACAGAGGGGCAAGTAGGTGGTACCCAAACCTGGCTGATTATTGGAGTTATCCCATGGTTAAAAACATACAAATGCTAGACCCTGCCCACGGCCTGCTGGATTTTTTTTAGCTCTGGGGGAGGAGATGCTGTCTTCAAAAAATAAAAATTCCCCAGGTGATTTTGATAATCAGTTTGAGGAATAACATAGTTGAGGGAACATTCCATCATTGTTCTTTACTTTTCTTGAGATTTCTTCATTTCCTGGTAGAGATCCAGGATGGTTTCCCTGATTGCAAAGGTCAATTATCTGAGCAAAGGGAGAAGTGGATAGAACATTCAGAAAGATTTATCCTTGTGTGAGTGAGTGTGTGTGCATAGGAAATGACTTCCTAATTAAGCTCAAGAAGAATGTGATATTTTAAGCCTTTGTTTCATTACGTGTAAAATGGTAATGTTATAATAAAAACGATGATACATGTAAACCATCCCAATAGTGTCAACTGTGCATCTCTGCCAAGTTCACGGCTGCCATTGGTCAACTTTTGCTTAATCCCACAATCAGCCTCAGTTTTTTTCCTTTGAGGTTAAGGGAGTTATGATTTATTCTCTTCCAAGCTTTTAGCTCTCGTAGACCTTCCAACAATAGAAAAAGACCAGTACAATTCCCTTAATGACAACAGCCCTTTTCTCAGGCTGTCTATTGTAAAACAGCAGTCTTTGACTCAATAGATTGGCCAGAGGGAAGTCTCTAGTGAAATCAGAATTATGCCCATGAGTTTGCTTGGGGATTACCTCAATAAACTCTGGGAAATAGAACTCTTTCTGCAGAAGAATCAATAATACTTACCTGGGTTGGAGCCAGTTCTGAAACAAAGGACTGTGTCCCTGGTTATAGTACCATTTCTAAACCAAGTGATGCAGAGTGTTCTCAGTTGTCAGAAACTGACAAAAACAAATATGATGATTAGATACCCATTGTGTTTATCAGAGACTCTCAAGTAGAAAACCAGTGTTGGAGATTCTGTGATCACTGTAAAAATAAACCCCCAAAATTAAAAAAATCAGATCAAAGCTGCAATTCCCAATCAGTTTTCTCTAAAATAAATAATGGGGAAAAGAGATTGTTAATTAAAAAATTTTAAATTCTAATTAAAAAAGTATATGTCTATTATGAAAAGACCAACTAATAAATTATTTAACAGATGTTTCTCAGGAAAGATTTTTTTCTTTTTTTCAAGAGGGAGAGAGAAGTGGGAGAGGGGCAGAGGCAGAGGGAGAGAGAACATCTGAAGCAGGCTTTGCTCCAGCACAGAACCTGATGCAGGGATTGGTTTCATGATCCTGAGGTTGTGACCTGAGCTGAAATCTAGAGTCTGATGCTCAACTGACTGAGCCACCCAGGCGCCCCAAGAAACAAAACTTTTTAAAGAGTGGGCATGGGAAGGCATAAAAGGAAATAATAAAATGTAGAAAGGATGAAATTTTACTTCAAGGTATTCATTACTCAAAGATAAACTGAGTTCCTTGTATCTAATTGTATTTTGTGACATAGGCTTGAGCATATTGTTTAGGATAGTGTATCCCAACTGTTCAGTTGTTTACAACTTCATTTTTTCCCAATACACTCTGCATAATAGCATTTGTACTTTTATAACAATTGGGGTGATGCATATTTACAAGGACACAATTTAATAGTATTTTAAATCATTGGTATTATGTATAATAACATATATATATGTACCTATATATATATTTTTTCACTTGTGTTTTATAACCCAGAACAGTACATATAAACTATATATGATTAAAAATAGTTTTGGTGCTGGGGCACCTGGGTGGCTCAGTGGGTTAAGCCTCTGCCTTTGGCTCAGGTCGTGATCTCAGGGTCCTGGGATCGAGCCCCG
Source organism: Taxidea taxus jeffersonii (assembly GCA_003697995.1). NCBI lineage: Eukaryota > Metazoa > Chordata > Mammalia > Carnivora > Mustelidae > Taxidea > Taxidea taxus. The sequence continues at coordinate 5,874 of ML104741.1, read as the reverse complement.
CATCAAACTCTCTGCTCAGCAGGGAGCCTGCTTCCCCCCTCTCTGCCTGCCTCTCTGCCTACTTGTGATCTCAATCTCTCTGTCAAATAAGTTAAAAAAAAAAAGGTCTTTAAAAAAATAGTTTGGGTGCTTACTCACTCTTCTTATATCTAAGTTGCCATCCAAGGGCTCCTTCTCTGATTCTGACGGCCACCTTCCCCATATTTTCACACATGAAAGAACGTGGTGTGCACGTGTAATACTCTACAGTTAACATGCTTCTCATATGTCAGAGGTCTCTGAGTCGCTCCCTGTTACGCCTAAAAATAGTAGCTGCTTTATGTGCAAGAAAATACGTGCAACCTGTAGACAATGTTTTAGGATGTACGCTTTGAAAATAGGGATTCTTTCACCCTCTTTATATTAACTCTCCAAATTCCGGGTGATTCATGGCCCGCATATCTGGCATCACTATTTCACAGAGTAGAAAGAAGAATAGTGGATGATTTGTGAACCTTTTCCTGAGACACACTGTCAGAAGTTTCTTGGCTGAAGTGCATTCTCTCCTGCTTGTGCCTGTGCTGATCACCATTTACATCTGGAAAGCCCACCTTGCTGATCACAATCCTTAGTGATTCTAGTACGCGACTCAACAGTGCAATGCGGGACTAGAACAAGAGAACCAGGGAGAGTGTCCAGTGGCTAGTACTGGATTGGGACCTGGGGTTAATCACTTAGTCTCCCTTTTTATGTACAACATAAAGATTCTATTGCCCCTGTTATTAACCCAGCTCACAGGGGACCAAGAGGAATAAAGTTAATAAGAAGCAACAATCTGAAAGCTTTGGCTGAAAGGTATTATTTAAACCACTGGAGAAAACTGTTCAATTATGGATAAGGATGTAGAACTGATGTAAACTCGTAGGTTTTTTCCGTTTATGTAAATTAATGGTAAGAGGTCTAGAACATACAATTTTCTTACTTACATTTTATTCTTTAGCTAGTAGATAGAAATAAAGGCACACAGCTGCAAAAGAAAGTTGGAAACAGTAGGACTGAAGAGCTTCTTGTTTTCCTTGTCCCGTAGCTAGCCTGGTCTGTAATTTCGGCTGCACGTCTGACAGAGCCTTGGCCCCGGGCGCCCACCCGTCTCCCGTGTGGTGCATACCCAGTACTCAGTGCGGTGTAGACGATTCTTTGGAAGTTGTTTAGATGAATACATAATAGATTTTTACGCATTCTGAATACTGTTTATTCCTAGAACTCACAAGAGAGAAACTCTAATCATGGCAATATTAAGTACGATAATGAACCACAGGGTAGCAGATGGGCCCTGGGGTAAACTGTTTCTGTCTATTGATTTACTTACTTGGTTTCCTTGTAGAACATCCATGACCTGAACCATGGTTGCAGCATACAAATACAAGTTACCAATCCAAGCCAAACATTAAGATTCTTCCTTTAAAAACAGTCTGAGTGTTTTCTGGAAAGCACAGGAAAGGCTGGTTTGTGTCTTGGGCCCTGGAAATCAGGGTTTTGCAGTTTGATCAGGTTTGCGAGGATGAACTCTCCTCATCACTTCTATCACAGCACCATCCGTATGATTCCATTTCCAGAAACTTCTGTTTAGAGCTCCATATCTGTTTGGCATTCTGTTGTAAACTATCATGACATGAGACATGGCATTAAGTTAGGATTTTTGTCCTTAAAGAAATACATGCTATTTATAGTATTTTTTATAATTTCTTACAGTTCACAGAAGACATATAAACATATCAGATATAAACAAATGCCTCAGGGACAGGTAGACCGTGTCAGTGTGTGGAGCTGGTTGTTATAAGACCTTTGGGAGTGGTGGGGACCGTGGTCAGCTGGGACATGCACTACCTTCTTAAGTTCAAATTCACATTAAAAAAAATCTGCTCTGTTGTTCAAATGAAATATATATATGGGCTAGGTTACCCTGTTGACCTCTTTTCAGATACACAGACTTTCATTTGAGCTTCTAACAACTATTAGAAGTGGACTTTACTGACAGCAGTTTGCAAATAAAGAGACAGAAGCTCTGTGAGGTTTAAAAAAAAAAAGGTAAGTTAGCTAGTAACTGGGAGGGCAAGTATAGGAACTTGGGGTTCTGTGGACCCATGCCCAGTTATTTTCATAAAGTAGGGCAGAAAGAGGCAGAAATTGTTCATAATTTTGGTGCTTACTCACTCTTCTTATATCTAAGTCATCATCCGAAGGCTCCTTCTCTGATTCTGACGGCCACCTTCCCCATATTTTCACACAATCTGAAAGAACGTGGTGTGCGTGCATAATACCCTACAGTTAAAGTGCTTTTGATATGTCAGAGGTCTCTGAGTTGCTCCCCATACATCGATTTGCTCTCTGAAGACAAGAAGTTGCTGAGGAACATACCTTGAGGCAAAAGGGGGGAGCTCCTGCCTTCTGAGCAGGCTGGTCTGTCCAGAGTGGACCCAACATGGAGCTTGAGACCTTACTAGGGCTGTCTGGGAAGGGATGCTTCAGAGGATGGGTACAAACGAGAGACTTGAGGTACTACCTTTAGGCCAAATTCAAGTGCCAAAATACGGGTTTTAGAGGGGCGCCTGGGTGGCTCAGTGGGTTAAAGCCTCTGCCTTCGATTCAGGTCATGATCCCCGAGTCCTGGGATCAAGCCCCACATGGGGCTCTCTGCTCCGCAGCGAGCCTGCTTCCTCCTCTCTCTCTCTGCCTGCCTCTCTGCCTACCTGTGATCTCTGTCTGTCAAATAAATAAATAAAATCTTTAAAAAAAAAAAGGGCAAAATACGGGCTTTAGAGTCAGAAAGAGTTGGATACAAAGTACCTCGTCTTGAGTGACCTCCAGCAAAGGAATTAAATCCTCAGTGTCAACTTTGTTGTTTGAAAATGGAGAAAAATTCTTGTGGGAACTAAGTAAATACATTTAAAGCAGGTGTTAGGAACCAGTTACTGAATAATAAGTCCTTGGTAAATGCTGGTTCTCCTCTCTCCCTCTTTCTTTCCCCTCCATGCCCCATGGAGGAGGCTTGTGGCCATGCTGATAGCAGTTAGGAGAGGATGTGTTCTGAGCGCTCAAAGACCACAGTCCTCATCATCACAACCAATGTTGATGGGGGCAATATCCGCCTTGGGGTGCACCAAATATTTTGTCAGCCTTAAGGGACAGTGAACAGGAAATAAGTTACGACAAAGTACAATTTCTGGAAACTGCTGGCACGAGAGCTTTGAAGGGGTCACATACAGATTAGCATAATTTTTATTACATGTTCTATTTTTGTCCTGTGAGATACTTATTTGGACTTCATTGTGCCCATTGTGGGGCTTTTGTTCTGAGGCTGTGAGTTTAATTATTTCGTTATTTATGAGTGCATCTGGGCATAAGTGCCACAGTTTTATTTCGGTGACAAATTTATGGTCAGTGAATTTTAGTAATTAATGAATAAATTATTTCTCCTTCATAAATGCCTCTGCAATTTGTGATTTCCATAACAATTCATAATACTTAAGAAAGGTTCTTTATTAGTTGAAAAATCCAGTGCTAGTGGAATCGGGAAGGGGAGATTTTAAATTGCTTTAATTAACTGTGTTAATTAATATCCAACATGTGTAGGATATTGGATTGGCTTTGGTTGGCTTGCTTAGCATTTAGTTGCCTAAAATCTGCCCAATATGTGAATGTACTTTGTTAAAAGAAATTCCAATTCTTTTGTGGAATAAATGGCAGGAATAAAAGGATTTCCTCTGTTATAGTCTTTGATTCCTGGCATATTCCCGAAATTCACCAAAAGAAAAACAAAATCAGCACATGCAAACAAATGTACATATTGGCTTTCCAAAAAAGAAAACTTTAAAGCCACTTTGTGATGTGATTTCAAGGAATTGGGGCAGTTTATGAGAGTTTGTAGGTTTCAAATCTTTTTCAAGAAAATCAACACAAAAAAATTTAAATAAATCCTATTCTCCACAAAATCACTGCACTAAGTAGACTGGGGCAAAAAAGATAAGAATCCCTACTTCCATGCAGCTCATAGTTGAGTGAAGATGGAAGACACAATGATTTAAATGGAGTGTTGGGAAGAATTTGGAGAGGGAGAAAATGCTGAGTGTGGGGCATGTGCAGAAGAAAGGCACATAGCCCAACAGACTATTTCGTTGAGGATGGTAAGGCTATATTTTTAGATCCTCCCAGGGTTAACATATGGTTTCTCAGTGGAAAACACCAAGAATCATTGTTGATTTCTTTTTTTCCTCACACCCATATCCATTTAATCAACAATTCCTATCAGCTCTACTTTCAAAATTTGTATTGAATCTAGACACTTAGCATTTCTGCAAATATCATGTAGTCTAAGCCCCTGCCCAGACTCCCTGTTTCTACCTTGATACTCTCCAGTCAATTCTTCACCAGAGTGGAGAGGAGCCAGAGTGTATCCTTCTCTGATCTAGTCACACTGGGCTTCTTGTTTCTCCAACATGCTGACTTATTACTGACCCCAGGACCTTTGCACTTGCTATCCCTCTGTTGGAATAATTTCCTTTCTGGTACTCTGAGGCCTCTTTTACTGGCCCATTTAGGTGTCTGCTCACATGTTACCTCCTCAGAGACATATCTGACCACCCTATTTAACCTCTTCCTATGTCTCACTGACTCGACATCTAATTTTTTAAAAAAATCATTGTACCTATATCAATCAGGGTTCAAGCACAGAAATACATATGATATCTGCATCTGTTACTGGAGTTTGATGTCCACATGTGATATCCACATGTCCATGATGTCCACATGGAGTTGGATGTGGACATCTGTGGACATCTGCATTTGTGCATACAGAGTGGACAAATCAAGGGCTGGCTGGACCTGACTGGGACAGACTGAAACCTGTGTCCAATTTTTGGCCTCCAACCTTGAAGACAAGGGTATCCTGTAGAGACCAAAGCCTTTCATCAGAGAGCTACACACACACACCTGTCCAGGAGTCAACCTGGCCCAGGTATCAAAAAAGCAGGGGGGGCGGTGCCTGGGTGGCTCAGTGGGTTAAAGCCTCTGCTTTAACCTCTGGTTATGATCCCAGGGTACTGGGATCGAGCCCCGCATCGGGCTCCGTGGGGAGCCTGCTTCCTCCTCTCTCTCTGCCTGCCTCTCTGCCTACTTGTGATCTCTGTCTGTCAAATAAATAAATAAAATCTTTTAAAAAAAAGAGAGAGAGAAGCAGGAGGGGGATTGGGAAAGGTGGTCCCAGCTACTGCTTCAAGCCAGGGTAATTCAGCAGATCATCAACAACATGTTTGAGCTACACAGGGAAGGGCCGCTGCCCCCCTGCAGCTCTCCACACCTCCCAAGAAGCCATCCTCCTCTGGTCTAATAGGAAAGACATGAGAAGTGGAACTCTGGGAAATGTAGTCCAGTACAGCCAAGTAGACACATGACAAACGCACCATGGTATTTATAGTACCTAACATTGTGCTATATATTTATTTGTTCTGTGACAGCAGCTGTTTTTCCCTTGTTCTCATCAGAGCAGTATTTGGCACATAGTTGATACTCAGTAAATATTTACCAAGTGTGTATAGCAAATATCTAAAGTGAATTTACAGGTTAATATTTGGTTGGCACGTCCTGGGTCTGAGGGCACAAGTAAAGGTCAAATGAAGAGGTCAGGAGAACAGGCTAAGTGAGCTTGTAACTGAGTTATTGAGCAAGCTGGACCATATCTAGAGACCTTGAGCAGGAAGCAACGCCATCTTTCTCCCACTATCCCTTCAAACACACTCTGGGCTCAGATTTCCTGGACGAAACTTCAGGCCACACCAGTAGCATTTCTGATATTCTTTTTTTTTTTTTTTTTTTTTATTTTTTTTTTTTTTTTTTTTT
>RCUC01142316.1:0-89317 GCA_003697995.1 Taxidea taxus jeffersonii | reverse complement strand
AAAGTGCAACATCCCTTCCTAATCAAAACTCTTCAAAGTGTAGGGATAGAAGGCACATACCTCAATATTATCAAAGCCATCTATGAAAAACCCACGGCAAGTATCATTCTCAATGGAGAAAAACTGAGAGCTTTTCCGTTAAGGTCAGGAACACGGCAGGGATGTCCGCTATCACCACTGCTATTCAACATAGTACTAGAAGTCCTAGCCTCAGCAGTCAGACAACAAAAAGAAATTAAAGGCATCCAAATCGGCAAAGAAGAAGTCAAACTATCACTCTTTGCAGATGATATGATACTATATGTGGAAAACCCAAAAGGCTCCACTCCAAAACTGCTAGAGCTTGTACAGGAATTCAGTAAAGTGTCAGGATATAAAATCAATGCACAGAAATCAGTTGCATTTCTTTACACCAACAACAAGACAGAAGAAAGAGAAATTAAGGAGTCAGTCCCATTTACAATTACACCCAAAACCATAAGAAACCTAGGAATAAACCTAACCAAAGAGGCAAAGAATCTATACTCAGAGAACTATGAAGTACTCATGAAAGAAATTGAGGAAGACACAAAGAAATGAAAAAATGTTCCATGCTCATGGATTGGAAGAATAAATACTGTGAAAATGTCTATGCTACCTAAAGCTATCTACACATTTAATGCAATGCCTATCAAAATCCCATCCAATTTTTTCAAAGAAGGAACAAATAATCCTAAAATTTATATGGAACCAGAAAAGACCTCGAATAGCCAAAGGAATATTGAAAAAGAAAGCCAACGTTGGTGGCATCACAATTCCAGACTTCAAGCTCTACTACAAAGCTGTCATCATCAAGACAGTATGGTACTGGCACAAAAACAGACACATAGATCAATGGAACAGAATAGAGAGCCCAGAAATAGACCCTCAACTCTATGGTCAACTAATATTCAATAAAGCAGGGAAGAACATCCAATGGAAAAAAGACAGCCTCTTCAACAAATGGTGTTGGGAAAATTGGACAGCCACATGCATAAAAATGAAATTGGGCCATTTCATTAGACCACACACGAAAATAGACTCAAAATGGATGAAGGACCTCAACGTGAGAAAGGAATCCATCAAAATCCTTGAGGAGAACACAGGCAGCAACCTCTTCGACCTCAGCCGCAGCAACTTCTTCCTAGGAACAACGCCAAAGGCAAGGGAAGCAAGGGAAAACATGAACTATTGGGACTTCATCAAGATCAAAACCTTTTGCACAGCAAAGGAAACAGTCAACAAAACCAAAAGACAACTGACAGAGTGGGAGAAGATATTTGCAAACGACATATCAGATAAAGGGCTAGTATCCAAAATCTACAAAGAGCTTAGCAAACTCAACACCCAAAGAACAAATAATCCAATCAAGAAATGGGCAGAGGACATGAACAGACATTTCTGCAAAGAAGACATCCAGATGGCCAACAGACACATGAAAAAGTGCTCTACATCACTGGGCATCAGGGAAATACAAATCAAAACCACAGTGCGATACCACCTCACACCAGTCAGAATGGCTAAAATGAACAAGTCAGGAAATGACAGATGCTGGCGAGGATGTGGAGAAAGGGGAACCCTCCTACACTGTTGGTGGGAATGCAAGCTGGTGCGACCACTCTGGAAAACAGCATGGAGGTTCCTCAAAAAATTGAAAATAGAGCTACCTTATGACCCAGCAATTGCACTACTGGGTATTTACCCTAAAGATACAAACGTAGTGATCCAAAGGGGCACGTGTACCCGAATGTTTACAGCAGCAATGTCCACAATAGCCGAGTTATGGAAAGAACCTAGATGTCCATCAATAGATGAATGGATAAAGAAGAGGTGGTATATATACAATGGAATGCTATGCAGCCATCAAAAGAAATGAAATCTTACCATTTGCGACGACATGGATGGAACTAGAGCGCATTATGCTTAGCGAAATAAGTCAACTGGAGAAAGACAACTATCACATGATCTCCCTGATATGAGGAAGTGGAGATGCAATGGGGGTGGGGGTTAAGGTGGTAGGAAAAGAATAAATGAAACAAGATGGGATCAGGAGGGAGACATACCAAAAGAGACTCTTAATGTCATAAAACAAACTGAGGGGGGTGGGGGGGAGAGGGGTTGGGAGAGGGTGGTGGGGTTACATTATATGCTTAAATTTTAAAAAAAGCTTAAATAAAATTAAAAAAAAAGAAGAAAAGCACTTGGTTTGTTTACTTTGTATGCATGGAGAAGTGGCTTGAGGTGTGGATATGCAATAATTCATCACTATTAGAAAACTGCTTGCCTATTGGTCATAAACATAGAATGAGTAAGACAAAAAGAAGGGCAAAAAGGAAGTCTGCATAGGAGTCAAATGGATTGACCTCTGGTAGTAGATCCAGCCATAAGGAGAACATGAGCCAAAGAGGAGACAACCTATACTAACCTAGAGAGGATGACAGCCAGCTCCACTTTCTGCTTGGTGCTGGCACAATGGGCTCATGAATTAAGTGACCATGGTGACAGAAATAGAGTGTATATGCACAGACTCATAACATGAGATGCCTCTCCTCAAGGCTAATCTAGATACTTCTGTGGCTAAATACCCAATCTGTAAGTATCAGAGACAAATGCTCAGCCCTTGTAATGGTACTCTGGCTCAATGAAGCCAGTCAGTGGTTTGGTGGTTGGTTGGTTCGTTACATCAAACCTCTTTTTGATAATTTTTCCTTGATGGAATTGTTATATGGAAGCACATGGGTTACCTTTCCTGCCTTCAGTGCTACAAGCAGCACCAAATTTGGAGTCTTATAGAACGTCTGAAATATCATCCTAACAATGAAATCTACTTGACTTATTATATGCCCAGTAATCAAGAAACAATTGACTTAATAGAATAGTGAGCAAGTCTATTAAAAACTGAAGTAATGTGCCAACTTAATAATATTGACCTTAGGATTATAAATATACTGAGTCAATGGTCAGAAGATGATGTTAAATCCCTGGTAAGTAAAAATACATGGATCCAGGAACCAAGGGGATTACAGAAATTTAGGCATTTTTACCATCAACCTGTGATCAACCTGAAAATTTATGCTTCAGCTCTGCCGGACCAGAGACCCTATTTTCCCAAAGAGTTTACCTCCATTCTATTTGAGCCCGCTTTAATAGGGTTTCACTCTATTTGAAGTTATAACTATCACTTAGTTACTCTGGATTCTTCATATTAATGGACTAGCAAGCAAGAAAAGATTATAGTACTAGTGTGAGTAAATGATCATGATTACCATAGGCAGCTAGGGATGCTGCTGTAAGTTGGAGTAGCCAGAGGACTTGCTAGGAAATGTCTTGCATGTTCTGTACCCACCAAAAAATGGTGACAGGGAAAGTATAACAGCAATGACCTTAGAAGGCCATGAATCCAAAGCCCTCAGGTTGGAAGGTGTAGACCATCTTACTAAATACTCACCCTGGACAGCTAGGAAAGACTACAAGACAGCCAAAGTGCTGACTAAAGATGAGAAAAGTATTACATAAATATTGTGTTAGTCTTCTCAGGCTTCCATAGCAAAATACCATAGACTGGGCAGCTTAAATAACAGAAATTTATCTCTTACAGTTTTGGGAACTGAAAGTTCAAGATTAAGGTGTTGGCCCATTTGGTCCCTTGTGAGAACTTTCCTCCTGGCTTGCAGATGGCATCCTTCCTAGTGTATGTTCATGTGCCCTTTCCCTTAATTAATTTCCAAAGGCCTTATCTCCAAATACCATCTTATTGGGGCGTAAGGCTTTCATGTATGAATTTTGGGGGGACCCAAACATTCAGCCCATAACAGAGAGAGTAGGAATAAAAGGATGAATTTGAATTATGTGCTTCAGGATGAGTTAGAGCAGCAGGGACGGAGACTGATTCCACTAATCCACCCTTAATCACTGGCTATTACTTTAAAGAGGATTTTGTGACAGATTGACTAATGGAAGGCACAAGCCTAAGAGGTGGATCACACTGGAAATGGCTGGTGTTGGGTGTTCCTTGTGCACCACCTCAAATCCTCTTAGGGCGGTTATGAGACATACTTCATAAGCTGCCAATAATGACTCTCAGACTCAAGCAACAGTTGCCTCTATCAGGGCCACCTAGATGATATAACATGGCATTGGCTTGTCTTCTTTTTCTATGTCACTTTTCCCTGTCCTTCACTTCTGACTTTCGAGATCACTTTCTAAATATACTATATTCACTATAAAAAATTAGGCTCAGGAACTGTTTTGGGGGGAACTTTCGCAAAGGCATCTACTTTAAACAACATTACCAAAATAATTACAGCAACTAGTGAAAGGACTGACATATGATATGGATCCAATGAACATTTATGTAATTCTCTTTTGTGACATGCCATGCTTTTTCTGGATCTTTAGTTCTATCTGGATCTTTGTGTGGCAATTTCTTTCTTTTTTAAATTATATTAGGTTAGTCACCATATAGTATGTCATTGTTTTTGATGTAGAGGTCCAAGATTCATTGTTTGCATATAACACCCAGTGCTCCATGTAATATGTGCCCTCCTTAATACCCATTACCAGGCTAGCCCATCCTTCCACCTCTCTCCTCTCTAAAACCCTCAGTTTGTTTCTCAGAGTCCATAGTCTCTCATGGTTCATGTCCCCCCTTCATTTTTTCCCTTCCCTCTCTTAATGTTCTCCATGCTATTTCTTATGTTCTACAAGTAGGTGAAACCATATGATAATTTACTTTCATTTTTTTCTGTCCCAAGTACCTCCATCAGATTTATCACCTGCAAAACTCCTACACAGGGGTTCCTGGGTGGTTCAGTCATTAGGCGTCTGCCTTTGGCTCAGGTCATGATCCCAGGGGCCTGGGATCGAGCCCCGCATCTGGCTCCCTGCTAGGTGGGAAGCCTGCTTCTCCCTCTCCCACTCCCCCAGCTTGTGTTCCTTCTCGCTTTGTCTCTCTCTGTCAATTAAATAATAAAGTCTTAAGAAAAAACTCCTACCCATTTTTAAAATCTTAATTGTTTTTCAAGTCTACAATGTAAAATTTCCTGAGTTCCTATAGGAAACATAATGCAATTTGATCATCAAACAGTTTCATTTCTGGAGATACTGGAAGAACACTATCCCAGTTAGCATTGTATGTCTGTAGGACAATGTGACTGAGTCCTAGCCACGCAAATGTGGACAGAGGTGGTATAAATGATTTACAACCCTAGCCATAAAACAATTTGCATGATTTTCCATTCTCCATCTATTTCTGCCTATGCGGTTGGAAGTGAAGGGATGAACCTGAAATAACTGGCAAAACTTTAAGTTGAAAGTAGCCTGGTTCCTGGTTCATCACTTGGAGGAGAGTTTCCATGGCATATCCCCACTTTGCATTAGACTTTACTTGAATGATTAGTAAACTGTCATTGTATTAAGCCACTAAGATGTCAGTCTTTAGTTCTACTTCATGATAGCCTAACATATCATAACTAACACAACTGAGACAGACATAAAGGATTCTTCTAAATGTGTATTAAATACATATTTAATTCTAATTGTCTCATTTCATTTCCATCTCTTTGACATTACCTCTGTGGATTCCCCATTGCTGGTACTATACTATATACTTATTCATTGGATGGATGGATGGGGAAGGACATGTAGATTTATTCTATAGGATTCCAGGAGAAAAAATATTAAGAAATTATTGAGAGACATATTTTGATTGACTAGGAAAAAGAAACTTTCTAAAAACCATAGCCATGGAATGATGGTATAGGGCTGCTTATAGAAGTGATAAGAAATTTATCACCAGAGGGCTTAGTTGGCCTGGAATTTCAAGACCAATTGTCCAAACTGCTCAACTTCTGTGCCTTTAGGTTAATTACTTAATCTAGCATAGGAAATTTTTCTTATTTATAAAAATGGGATATTATCTCTTGATAGATTTTTATGAGATTTTTATGGTACAGGTTACAATTGTTATTATTACATTTAATATAATTTTAGTAATTGCAAGAAAAATAAATACTTCTTATTCAAATCTATCCTTTACATTTTGCCAGCATGGTATTAAGTAAATTTCAGTTTTATTATAGACTAGAGAATTTTTGGTCAATAAATTGAGAACATGAATCCTATGGAAAAATGTAGTTCAAGACTCAAACAACTGAATTTGAAGTGAGTTGTGGAACACGATGATTTTTTTTCAAACTGGGGACTCTATGAAAAGACATTTTATAACATGTGTGACTCCAATTAATTGCAAGTAGTGAGTGGAAGACGGATAGTAAAAAGTAATCTGGGAACTCGGACCACGGTAAAGGCTGGAAAGTCCCAGAATACCATGCCCCTTCTTACATTCTTAGTTCCCATATTTTAGAGTAATATTCCTCAATCATGATTCCCATGAAAATGAGTAATTTTTTAAGTGTAATACTATAGATGGCCAGGGAAGGACTAACTTAATAAAATCATCACTGTCTAAAGAGTTATTTTTGTTTAGTTTTGATGAGTTTTTGTGTGTGTGGGGGTGTTGTTTTTGTTGTTCTTGTTTTAGCATTAGGATTCAGTTTCACTTCTTTTGGGTCCATAATAGCTCAAAGGTTTGCATTTATTCAGGGAAATGCTCCTAGAGAATAGTCAGTAGGAGAATGAGTCCAGGAAACTGGCCTCCTAGAGCTGCTCAGGACCCAGTGAGTGTCTGTTGGGAGACAGTGAGCCAGGTATGTGTGATGACCTACATTCTAGCACATCTAGATAATGAATCCTGGGTATGACTCTTCATATCTTTGTAAACTTGAGAAAGTTACTTAAATCTTCAGAGTTTCAGTTTCTTGATGTGTAAAATAGGAATGATGATACCTGCCACTGTCAAATTGTTGTAATGATTAAATGAGAATTAATATGCATGTATTATCTAGCACTGTACCTGGCACTTAATAGATACTCAGTAACAATTTCTCCCTCTTCCCTCCCTTCCTTCCTCCCTCTCTCGTGCCCCTCCTTCCCTCTCTTCCATTAGAATTCTAATTAAGCAAGAGTAACAAGAGATGGTCTCAATGAGAAAATCCAATTAAAAATGCATTGAGTACCAACTTGGAATTCTTGAACACCAAACGCAAACACTGTTCCAGTTTCCTCCTGTAGGCAGGCAGGGACTTTCATACCCTGCTATGGGCTCCTACCAACATTTACCCATAAAATTCGCCTGTAAGATTCTTCTTGATAAAACCCTATAGGTACAGACAGGTGAGTGAGGGAAGAAGGAGCATTGATTCAGATCCCCTGCACAAATCCCCTCCCCTTGGGGGAGGATTCTGTAGGAAGTTAGAATAAATCCTACAGAAGTGATGGATTCATGGGGCACAATACAAACTGGGGTTTGGTTTTTCTTTCCTCAGTTTCTCTGGGAAGCTGGGTAACTCACCTTTGATCTGCTAATCTGCAGATTAAGGGTTAAACGCACTTCAAGAAGACTGCTTTGGCTTGGTTGTAACACAGTTTAACAACTTACTCCAAAGGAAGCCAAGAAAGCTTAGCCTTTCATGCTGTCTTTATTAGAGTTAATAATAGCGACAAATCCTAGAACACATAGTATGTGCCCGGGACTTACCTAATCCTTACATCACTTAGGATACGGGTAGACTATGATTCTACCTTTCATGGATGAAGAAACTGAGGCACAAAAAACCCAAAGTAACATGTCCAACATCACAATACTAGGGAGTGGCAGAGTCAGAATCTGAATCCACCAGAGGTGGCCCCAGAAACTTTGAGCTTAACCATGAAGTCCTACTGCTGACTTCATTTAGCAGCTCTTAATTAAAAGACAATGCCTGTGGAGAAAATGCGTTGCATTCTTTTGAAGAATTCTTGCTACAGATTTTTACTTCCAGTGAAGTCCTCTTTGGCTTGACAGAGAATAAAAGTTGCCAGTTATGTCATAAGATACTGGCTTTATTCAAATAACACATCTCTCTTCAACTTACAGTTATATATTTTTCTTTACAAGTTTTTTTTTTTTTAACCTAAATAAATCCCATAGAAGACGGTCTCTACATGGGGTATGAGAATCACAGGGGTCTGCACAGAGCAATCCACAAAGGTGTAAGAAGAAATACTTGAGCACCTAGTCATTCTATCTCATTTGCTTAAATGTTCCACTGTTCATACCTTTTAATAAATAATATATTATTTATTGTTACAGTAGTTCTTCTATGTAACTTACAACTAATATTCACCCAAACTGGAGATAAACCCTCAAAAATGTTTTTGATAAAGGTGAAGATTCAAACAGGTTGGCAGATCACTATTTTAGAGGTCCTAGAATTTAGGAATCTAACCTTTAATGTTTATTGCAATGAATCAATTTCATCCCTTTCACAGGACAATTTAAGCTGCCTTCTAAAGACTCACTAGGTTTATGGTTGATATCAAAGCTACATAGACTTCTGAGGGACACTCTGTAACACAAAATTTTGAGATTTCTAGCATAGCATCTAATGCATAATGAACTCTCAAAGAATATGGTTGGAAAGAAAGAGAGAGGGAAGCAGCAGGGAAGGATGGGGGAAAGGGAGGGAGGAAGGAGAGAAAGAAAGAAGGAAAGGAAAGTTGACATCTTTTTTACATAGCCTTAAGACACATTTAAGACAGTCTTTATTTTTCCCCTAGAGTCGAGAAACTTCCTAGGTAAGAAACACAGACTGTTCTTAGACTCAGTTCTGTTAGGATGTTCATCCTGGAACTGAACAAATCTGGGGTCTTATGGGAGTCAAGGGAAGTTTCACAACATTATTGTGAAACAGATTCTGTTATTAACCTCATTCTACAGACCTGGAAACTGAGGCTAGAGAGATGAAGTAATTTGCCCAAGGTCACAGAGCTAGTGACAGATGGAAGATTTAAACCCAGATAATCTGGCCCCCAAGGCCTTGCTCCTACTCACTACACTATTACACCAGAACTCTTCATCTCTTCCTTCTTTCACATTTTTAAACTTATTTTCCCTTTTAAGGATGACTTGATTTTCATTAGAACATATTTATCTTGGGTTTTGCGAGGTGGGGGCTGGGGGGCTTGCCATGGAGGCTTCCCAGCATACTACGAAAGATTAGTTAAAACCATAATACCAAGAATATTGTCACAATAACCCACATTTTGTGTTGGTTCAACACTTCAGTTTTCAAAGTACCCACAGATACTACTTCTTTTTTTAACACTTCAGAGTCTTCTCAGGGAGACAATATTTTCCCATTTCTGATAAGGAAAGACAATGGCATATAAAAGGTTTAGTCACAACCATAAAGCTAGCTAGAATTTGGATCATTTGATTCCTGGTCTTATGTCCTTCAAACAATTTGTCCAACTTATACCCTTTGACTATGGGCAGTATAGGTGGGCAACTGTTCTTAAAGCACTCTAATAGCAATTTCTTACACTTGTAGAGAGCCAGATTAGCAAGTAGGTTCTGTGGCAGCTCTTAGTTACTGATGGTGATCAGTTGTGTTAAGAAGGATTCTGAGGCTCAAACTCAGCTCTATGGGAAATGAGTGCAATGACAGATTAGTGACTTCTTTCACTAGCACCTGTGCCATGATGGAGGGCGCACCTCTAGCAAAGTCACTTATTGAGATTTATATACCAGAAATTGATGTCTTATATATTGCTTCTTCCAGATAGAGTTATCCCCTTAGGGACCCTACAGCACTATATTCATAGTTCTATGGTGTTTTTAAAATAACTACATAAATATCTAATGTCATTTCTCTCACTCTCATTCTTAAAGTCAGAGACCTCACGTATCTGAGTATTTCCTCAGCCTGACACGAATCCTGGTACATAGCAGGACTCAATAAATTGTTGCTGAACATTTTACAGCTGAAAATAATTTTGTGAGATGAGCATTATCAGCTGTCAGTTCAAGAAGGCTGAAAAGTTCATGAAAGCTATCTTGAGTTGAGAACTAATGAGCTTTTTCTCTGCACTGTCTTATTCCTAAGATGCAAATGGCTTTCCTCACAACCGTTGGGACTTTTGAAAGCCATTAGTATTCTAGGAGGGGACAAAAGATTTCTAAAGTTGCTCTCTCCAGCTGACCTACTGCACTTTGTTAGAAATTATGCTGCCTGTGTTTCCTGCAAACTTCATCGATTCCCTACAGACATGAAAAGGAATCGTTTCCACCGAGCCATCTTGCTAGAAGACCTTTACTAAAATTGTCCTGAAGAAGAAATTATTCCTCACCTCTGGGGTCACTTGATAGCTAAAACAGACTTCTCCTTTTTCTTTTAATCTGTTCTACTTCACTGCCTCCCTTTTTGTGTGTTCTTAAAGGTATTGCCTTATTTACTTTGATGGTTTCTCAACTAATTGAATACGGTGGTGAGTTCATTCTTCCTTGACTCTTTTGGATGTTTCTACTATCCCAGGGGGAAGGGTCCCTATCAGACAGCTTGACTTTGAGACACTTGCTTATTGATATCACTTTAAATGCTATTGTTATATATGATGCTGTTAAAAGCTTGCACATTTGACTAAAATAAAACATAAAGACTGCAGTGATATCATACATAGCGTGTGATGACAACATTCCTGATTTATGGATAGGGAAATGGCTTCTGAAAACAAAAGGATGGGTAAATCTTGTAGCTTGATCTTAGTTCCATGTAAGTTGTCACCAAAGGGTCCTAAAAGATTAAAAAAAAACACAACCAAGGAATTATCTTATATGAAGATAAGGAGCATGAACTGTGAAGTCCAAATCATATCGAAACATTACTTAGGAGAAAGAAAGGATTGTCTTAGAACTGGATTCTTCCTTCTGAAATGGAGATGACTTCTTTCTGACTCCTTAGTTAGCAAATATTTTCTGACTCCCTGACACAGGTGCACACGTGTATACACAGGCACACACACCACAGAAAAAGGAAATCTCCCACAACTGGTCATGGTGATATGTATCTCGTCACTTCCTTTCTCCATCCTTCTCTACCAAATCCATGTTGTGAAACGCTCTCAAAACCGTTTTCACCACAGTCAGGGTTTTATGTGAAAAGCCCTGAAACGCTAAGAAAACATTCCTACTACCTTCTCCTTCTGCACACTGGCCCATACCCAGCAACTCTTCAGAGCCCAGGATTTTCCAAGCTTCTATCTTTAGTGAGCCATGTGTGTAATGATTCATAGTGTCCACCTGTAAGTGTCATAAACAGATGGTATAAATATGCTTGCATAATATGACTCAAAACACATCTCCAGTTTTAGCTGGAGTTCAAACAATATTTGCAGTTCCAAGAAACCTGTGGCTGGCAGCTTCAGGGTCAGTGGGAGGAGAATACCGGAAACCTGAAGCCCATGTTCCCTGCTGCCTGTCAATGCAGACTCCAGGGCAGGGGCCGGGGAGAGGGTGGAGTGGAAGAGGAGTGACAGGAAAGCCTGTGTTCCACTGGCTCTTGAAGCCATTCATTTTAAAGGCTCCCAAGAAATTGGCTTTGGATCCTATGGGAGTGGGTGGTTTCACATGCAGCCTTCCCTTTTCCTGGAATGCCCTTCCCTCCTCAGGACCCCCTCCCATCTTCCCTGTTTGTCTCTGCTCTGCTTATCAGATCCCAGCTTCCATGTGCTTTCCTGTGTGAGGGGAGGCCTTCCCAGCCCCCAGACCAGGGGAAGGGTCCCGTGCTTTGTGTTCATTTCATGACACACCAGAGTGGGAATCGTCTAGGGCAAGGGTTGTGCCATCTCCTACACGGGCAGAAGCCCAACCTTGCACACAGACACTGCTGGGCAATTAATACACCCCATTCATTTGAAGGCCTGTCCCAAAACACACTGACCAAGTGAAATAGCCCAGTTGAAACCTCAGGATGAGGTGATCTGGCTTCTTAAGGAATGTTGAGGATTGACTTTTGAAGAAAAAGGGGAATAGAGTCAACCTTGATTCTTGAGGTTTCATTCCTTCTTCAGCATGTATCCCCCAGGAGATCCAGATGAAGCATCCTGTCCTCTCGGAGATCCTGTCCAGGCTCCCCAGGCAAGCAGTAGCTTCCTCTTCTGTGACCACACAGTGCTTACACATAGCCTGGGTTTCGTTTTCATCTCTTTTTGTCCTTCCCTACCAGGTCCCCAGCTATTTATGGTGGTGAACTTGGTCTCTGGTTCTTCTGCCTCAGTCTACTTTTCCTAGGAACCAAGCACATGGCTGGGCATTGGATAAGCACTCACATTTGTTGAAATGATTGAGATGTTGGTGAGGACAATAGAACATCTACTCAGTTAACCAACATTCAATAAATATTTATTGAGAGCTCCACTGTTTACCAAGTCATGTTTCAGGTGCTTGGAATATATCAATAAAACATTGCCTATTCAAATAAGTATTTTGGAAGTGTTTAACTTTTCCACAAACTGGAAAAAGGGTTTTGGAGTTTGTTCTGTAACTCTGTTGACCTAAGAGATGCACATAGCCAGTACAAGTTGCTAAACACTAGGTGTTAAATCCTAAGGTAGTGATTGAGAGTCAAGCTCAGTGGTATTACTTTCTTTAAAAAAAAAAATTATAATTTTTTGAAGAGAAAGAGAGTGAGCAAGAGGGAGAATGTGCAAGAGGCAAGGGAGGGGCAGAGAAGCAGACTCCCTGCTGAGCAGGGAGCCTGCCTTGGGAAAGGATCCTTGGGATCATGAGTTGGGCCAAAGGTAGATGTTTAACTGACTGAGCCACCCAGGCCCCCGTGGTATTTCTTTTTAATGGTATCCTTCATGGATGAACTTAGTACACTGTAGACATGTATTCAGTACCAGAAATATAAGACGGGCTAAGTTAGCAAATAATTTCTATGCTTACCAGTGTTACCATGGGCACAAATATCAGTGTAATAGTGAGCGTTCTTTTCACTTTTTTCATTATAAGCACCCTACAATGTCAGAAGGCTAAGAGCTTGATAATCTTGAACCAGTTTCTAAAATCGTACTCAATTAAATTTCATTTTTTAAAAAGTGTCTAGTCCTTCTTCAGTACATCATCCTCTTTATCATGTTTAAATCAAGTTCACCTAGAAATACATTTTTTTGTAGTTTGTTTTAAGCTAGCATCATTAAAAATGCACACGAATTTCATGCTGTGCAATCTTTATCTTTTCTAATGATGTTACTTTAGTTGAAGAGTGTTTAAACAACTAGGACTTGCTCGTTATCAGTCATTTTGACATTGAGGGTGATGTGTGGAATACAGCAATTCATGTCAATTATTATCCACTGGAACACTTCATTTTTGAGCCAGTAAGCAAAATTTTTGGGAGCAAAGCTTCAATGTTAATTGAAAAATCAATAAACTTCTGATGGAGTGAGTTTCATGCCTTCTATTTCCCTAATTTTAGAAACCGCCTCAATTTAAAGCCGTCGTGTTAGCCCCATTAATATTATTTTGTGGAAAGGCAGATGGTGACTTTTTATTCTTCTAGCCCGTAATGGAGACATGTATCAAATTATTCCTAGATTTATACTAACAGGATTTAACATTTCTTAAAGGGCTTTGTGGTGATGCAGACTTCATAAACAGATCCTCTCATTCATCATAGATCCTTACTCCCTGTGGAAGAACTACAGCAGCAATTACATCTGAGACAGGGACTCTCGAACACAGTTTAGGAGCAGGGAATGAATGTCTTCTATAATCGAAACATAGAAGCTGGAAAAAATTATTCCCACTGGACTTGGTAGAGGCTGACTGAGTCTAAATCACAGGTCAAGACTGTAGGGACTGTATAAACTTCCTGAACCCTAATTGCCTCTGGTTCCTGGAAAGACCAATCCTCAGCAAGACTGTGAACTAGAATAATGTTCACTTATGGTCTCCTTTCTCTTCACAGAGCCATCAGCTGCTGCAAGGAGGAACATGCCTCTGCCCCAGTATAGAAGTATGACTAGAATTAAATTCTGAACCCAATGTGGAGTATGGCTCAGTCATTTCCCAGTGATATAACCTGGGGAAATCCATTAGCCTCCTTGAGACAACACGCTCCTCATATAATACAGGCAATGACACATAACTCCCAGGTTTGTTTTGAGGATTACATAGGTTAATGTGTGTAAAACAGCTCAGTCAACTGAGAAGCAATCGACACACGTGGTAGATAATATCATCATTATCCATAAAGCTGGCTCTGGCAGAGAAATTGGCAAGACCATTTCATGGTTGGTGTTCCTCCCCTGGGCAGTCATCTTGTTCAGATGCCAAGATTCCTCATACCTCTCTCATGGCAACATCCAAATTTAAGATCTTGATGTTTCAGAGGCAAAATAAAAACAGAACAGTCAGAATTTTTTTTCTTTGAGATTTATTTATTTATCTTAGAGAGAGAGCACACAAGCAGGGGAAGGGGAAGAGGGAGAGGGAGACAAGCAGACTCCCTGCAGGGTGAGAGCCCAATGCGGGGCTCATTCCCCGGGATCCTGATATCATGATCTGAGCTGAAATCAAGAGTCAGATGCTTAACTGACTGAGCCACCCTGAGATCCACCTGATGGAAGTGTGAAAGCAAATTAAATCAGTTATATACATTGTGAAACATATATGGGTTTTATTTGTTCTGTTTAAACACTGCCAGTTTTTTTTAAGGAGAGTAAATGAGAAACAGACTATGGGCACCCCCTTTTGAGAGGCAGGCTGCTCCCATTGTCAAGCAGTCATGCTCCTTAAACCTTTTTTTTTTTTCCTGCTAAGTTTGTGATGGATGAAACAGCAAAAATATTAGCAGAATGTTAGCATTACATAAAAAGGATTGCAGCAGAAGAAAATGCTCAAAGTGGAAAAATAGAAAAGAAGTGTTCATCATTTGTGCAGTGTAACAACACTGGGGAAGGCCAGCCAGTTCCTCACACCCACATCCAACCTCTCAGGAAATCCTGTTGTCTCTTTCTTCAAAATAGATCTAGAAAGTGCCTTGCCTGGATCGGTGCAGTAGCCTCCAGACTGGTTTCCCCAACTGTGTCTGTCTGCCCCATCTTCTCTTAATTCAGCCACAGAATAATCCTTTTAAAATGAAAAAAGAGCTTGTCATTCTTCTGTTAAAAACCCTTCAGGGGGGGCACCTGGGTGGCTCAGTGGGTTAAGCCTCTGCTTTATGCTCAGGTCATGATCCTAGGGTCCTGGGATCGAGTCCCACATCAGGCTCTCTGCTCAGCAGGGAGCCTGCTTCCTCCTCTCTCTCTCTGCATGCCTCTCTGCCTACTTGTGATCTCTGTATGTCAAATAAATAAATAAAATCTTAAAAAAAAAAAAAACCTTCAGGGGCTTACATCTCACTCAGAGTAAATGCCAAAATCCTGAAAATGCCCAGAAGGCCCTCTTTACCCTACTCTATCTCTCTGTCATCGGGCTTTCTAGTCTTCTGTCGGTCACTCTGAATGCCTGCATCTTCCTCCTTGTCAACAGGCATCTCCTGCCTGAGAGCCTTTGTACTGGCCATTTGCTCTGCCAGAAGCATCTTCAGTAATTCATGCCCCTTTCCAAACACCAACCTGGTTGTACTTGCATCTGCTTCCATTCTTTGCCTAAATTGCACTGTCTCCAAGTCCACCCTGAACAATCTGCCCACCAATTCCCAGCTTCCCAATATTGTTGAACCTGCTTTATTTTTTCTGTAGCACTTGTCACCATGTAATATACCATTACTTTATTTATTATGTTTATAATTGATTGCCTATCTTCCACCCATTTCCCCAATACGAATTCCAAGAACGCAAGGATATGTTTCTATATGGTTCATGTATGTATCTGATTTGTAGAATGAATAAATGGGTGATATTCCCAACCGTATGCTTTAAAGAAGGTATTTTTCAAGGGAAACTTGAGAGAGAAGCATGGACCCTGGAGGATAGTACTTTGTCAACAAGGTGCAAACCCAACAAAAACAGAGGGCAAGTTATAGAAAAACAAATGGTGCAACTGAATTTAATGAACAGAACTAAAATGAGAGTATAAAATTTCAAAGACTCATTTTAAACCTCCAGTGTCTTTTTTTAAAAAATGTGGTTTTTTTTGTTTGTTTATTCATTTATTTTAGAAAGAAAAAGTGCAGGAGCCAGCGTACGGAGCAAGAAAGTGTAGGGGCAGAGGGGGTGTGAGAGGGACAAGAAGACTCTGTGCTGGCTGAACACGAGCCCGTCACAGGGCTTGATCTCATGACCCTGAGATGATGATCTGAGCTGAAATCTACAGTCCAAAGTCTAACCAACGGAGGCACCCAGGCACCCTATTAAACCTCCAGCTTCTAAACATATTAATGATTCAGCTCCCTTTGTGCTTTCTATCAAAAGTGGGAAACATTCTGATTTTACATTTTTGTTATGTTGAAAGAGTGGATAAAATTTGGTGTAATAGAACAATGATGTTCCTGCTAGAATTTATACCTCAATTACTATATCTTACAGCAAAAGTCACAGCTCATTCCACATTTATCTTTCCATCAATGTATTTGATGTCAATGCATTCTGGGAAAGCTGTAATTATGCACCACCATTTGAAATCAGAAGAATAGCTTTTGAATAGGCAGAAGCAGGATTTTGTCACTGTTTTTGTCTTAGAAGACTGCGGGACAGTCCTGCCTTCCAACCAGCTGCTTTTGTCCTGAGCGAGGCACTGCGGGTCAAACCCTCCTGTGAATGCCTCTTCCTTCTGGACGGTCTCACTTGGCACATGTTCATACACCGATATGATAAGAGCTGCAAGGCGGGGAGGATACAGTACAGCTTAGATATTAAATTTGCTCTGTACTCACCATGTTTCAGCACTTCATTTCAAGAAGGTGCTTTAAATTTTGTGTTTCCATGCCTCTGCTTGGGAAGGGAGTGGCCATATTAGCCATTGACCAAAGACAAAGTTGATGAGTACCCAGAAGTTCTCTCTTACCCATTCCTAGGGTATCCCTTGGGACTGTTTGGCATCGACTTTTATAAAGAAAGTCTTCAAGGATTTGGGAAGTTGGAAGTAAAACAAACTAGGAAAAAATATTTGTTTTATTTTTAGAGCTTCCCTGGGAATGGGGCCAGGTTTATTTTACTAGAGTTCTCATAGTGGGACCTCCTATAGGGCCTAGATTACGTGTGTGACCTCAAATGGGAACAGGTGCATAGAGCTTCTTGGGTGCTGGACACCGATGGCCAAGGCCCTCAGGATAGAAACCCATCTCCCCCACCCCATGCACATAGACACACACACACACACACACACACACGCACACACACACACGTACGTGTGCACACCCACTGAATGCACACACGTCTGTGATGATGTGTGGCCCCACGCCTTAGGAATGGTGGGCAGAGCGTCCTTTACTGAATGTTCTAGATGGCATGAGGCCTCAACTCTTCTTATACGACTCTGAGGAGAAGGTGTCATATAGAAGCCTGGATACAATTGTTCAATTTTGCCAGAAACATGGAGGCTCAGAGCAGACCATCCGATTTCCCAAACTAAAGTATGATGACATTCCTTGCTTCCAAGTTTTATAGAATAAAAGCCATACCTGCTATTTACATGGACTATCACAACTAACAAAAAGATCCCATTTCCTGTGAGATATCTACACGACTGCAGTAACACTACTGCATCTGCACTGTGCCATTTTTCAGAGTGTGGCCCCCAGCTCAAATCTATGGAGTCTATTCCTTCCAGAATGTGGAAATTGACTGCAAGGTCATGCATTTGATCTCTGCTTTCCAAAGCTAAATGGAAAGAAAGTGAGACTGAAGTATCTGGCACTTCGGTCCACAGAGTGGAAAATCTGAAATATTTCAGTCCTCAACATTCACTTTTAAATTTACCACAGAGATTATTTTTTAAAAGTTTTAGCTGTTATTGCCTCCATTACATAATGCTTCGTTCTGCACCCTGCTGAGGAGAGCCGAGCCTAGAGACACAGGCATTTCAGACATGGATTCTGTGCTCTGTGGGTTCGTGGGAAACACTTTCTGTGGTTAATTCCCCCAGGCCACCCACCCCTGTGGCCTTGGGTCAGGAACCTCTTACCTGAAACAGCTCTTGGCATTCTTCATTGTGTAATGGCAGGGAAAGACCTTAAGGAGAACTCTGGCTTCCAAAATCTCGGCAGTGTGGACACCCGGCATGAAGTGACTAAGCACGCGGCTTGACCACATCACAGTGTGGGATTTGAAAATTCACTTTTGGGAACCTCCAGTTCTTGAGAAAGGAGAGGATGTGATGTGAATGGGTGTTCCCAGAGTCTTGGATGTTTGTTCAAGATTTGTGGCAAACCTCATTACTCTGGATTCCCTGTGCATGTGCAGCAGACATGGACCCCACTCACCCTTGACAGTGGGCAATGTTAGAAAACAGCAAGACTCTATTCTGGCTCCCTTGAAAGCTGGGCTCCCTGATAGCAGAGCTTACCATCAATCATCTTTACATCTCCCCTCCGTTCTCTCTGGAATATAGCAATATGGGGATGCCTGCATTATGTCACGCCAACAAAAGTCAGATTGCCCAAACGTTCATTGCCAAAGCCATGGGACAACTTTTCACCCTCATCCCATTTAATCTGCCCTCAGTATTTGATGTGTTTGATTAGTTCCTTCTTTAAATGTTCTCCTTATTTGATTTTGACAGTGCCTCATTCAATATCTCCTCAATTCTCTCCTTTTCATTTCAAGTAAATTTTTATTGAATGACTGTCCTGCATCACGAACTAATACAAAAAGAAGAAGTCATCATTTGTCCATTTATGAATCATTTTTGCAGTACCGGGTATTGCCCTAGAGTCTTTGACTTTGTGAAACTATATAGAAAAGCATTTAAAGCCATGGCTATTGCAAGGAATCTATTGGAGTTCAAATGCTAGCTCTGCCACTTGGTGGCTGTTCAGAAGGGAGTCCTCAGAGAGCAGATTCTGAAATGATTCATTAGTAGGTGTTTATTAAGGTGTTTATTAAGTAGATGCTTATTAAGGAGTGCTCTTGAGACCAACACCACGGGCAGGATGCAAGATTGGGCAAAAAGAAAGGTCGAGCTGTGTGCATTCTCTCATCAAAGGTAATCACACAGGGATCTGAAGCTGGAACAAGCTTTCAGAGTTATCTGAGCTTGGGAAGAAGAGCCTTTGCCTTTGTACCCCTGGAATTTGCTAATTATTGGTTGTAGACTGCCCCCTGGAAGGGGCTTTATGACTTTGGGCAATGTGGCTCTCCTCCCAATGGGTCTGAGAGCCGAGGGCTGTCAGGCAGCAACACTGCTTGCCAGTAGGGAAATTTGCCCTAGTCCTAAAAGGAATCTGGGCAGTGCCTTACAGTCCCCATTACCATTGCTCTATATCCTTCGAAGTCATCTTTCTGTGCCTCACTTTCATGGCTACAAAATAGAAATAATGAGAAGCGCCTGAGTAGCTCAGTCGGTTAAACGTCTGCCTCCCTCTCAGATCATGATCCCAGGGTCCTGAGATGGAGGCCCACATCAGGCTTCTTGCTCAGTGAGGAGTCTGCTTGTCCCTCTCCTTCTACCTCGACCCCCCTGCTCACTCTCTGTCCCTCTCCCTGTGTCTCTCTCCCTCGCTTTCAAATAAATAAATAGAAATCTTAAAAAATAAAAAAAGCAGAATAGGAATAATGATAGTACATAACACATGGGTTTGTTGTGATTGCTTAAAACTGTATCTGACACTAATTAGTGTCCAGTAAAATTAGTTAGTTTTATTCCTCAGCCACTCAAGACAACATGTATCAGAGGGCTGGATTCAACAGATCACCAAACTATAACCTGGGACTCATCCTAGACCCCTGTCCACATCCAATTCATAAATTCTGTTGATTCTTTTTTTGGTTAAGATTTTATTTATTTGGGAGGAGGGGTAGAAAGCACGAGGTGGGGGAGGGACAGAGGGAGAGAGAGAGAGAAGCAGGCTCTCCCGCTGAGCAGGGAGGCTGATGTGGGGCTCGATCTCAGGACCCTGGGATCATGACCTGAGCTGAAGGCAGACGCTTAACCGACTGAACCATTCCGGCACCATTACCGATTCTTTCTTTTAAACATTTTTCTTATTAGTGACCTCTTCTCCAGCTCCCACAATACTTCCCTTGTTCAAATCCTTATTTGCTGTTACCTGGACCCTGTCTTTAATTCCAGTCTTTCTCTCTTCCAAATAATCCTTTGTATATAGCTAATGATCTTTTATACAAATTCAAATCCAACCATCCTTTTCCTTCTTAAAACATCATTACCAGTAAGACAAAGTACAAGTTTCTTAGCAGAAAGACAACCATTCCAATTCTTGCCACTCTCTTGTATGTAGCGAATTCTCCAGCAACAGCTAATTACTTTTAACTTACCTTACAAAGCTCTGGCATTGCTCTGGGACCTTAACAGATTTTTTTTTTTCTGAGTTTAACTTCTCACCATAGCTAAAATATCTTTTCTTTTGTGAAGCCTCCAACTCGTATATATGAGGGCACAGATACACAAAGACCTTCCTTTCTCTGTGTATGGGAAAATTCCTATCTCCTCTGTATGACCCTGCCTCTTCTGTTCAGGTCTGGATTTAAAGCACTTACCATATTGTATCATAATGTGATATGGTGAGCTCTGAAATTGGACAGTCCTAGATTTAAACCCTAAGTCAGCTCTTAGTGGAGTGGCCTTTGACCAGCTGTACCCTTGATTTTCTCAATTTACCCTGGAAGGCACATGTAAGGGTTAAGTGAGAAAATATATACCAAAATATATACCAAATGTACAAAGTACATACTCTGTACTTAGTAGCTATGAATATAT
Organism: Taxidea taxus jeffersonii; assembly: GCA_003697995.1. Lineage (NCBI taxonomy): Eukaryota > Metazoa > Chordata > Mammalia > Carnivora > Mustelidae > Taxidea > Taxidea taxus. The sequence goes on along the minus strand of RCUC01142316.1, from coordinate 68,538 downwards.
TGTATTTATCTGCCTGTCTCCTTTATTTATTATACACTCTTTGACAGAAGAAGCCTTATCTCCTAGATCTTGGTTTCTTTGACATCTAAGAGAATGTCTGGCATATCGAATGAATAATTACTGGATACATGGCTAAGGAAAGGTTTGATTTGTATCATATCATTTTGAAATTTACACAGTAGTGTAAAGGACAGACTTCTGGGGAAAAAAAGTAAAATGTCAAGTGTATGACACAGAAACTTGGGAGTTATTATTCTATTTTAAAATGAGAATGCTGGGGCACCTGCGTGGCTCAGTGGCTTAAGGCCTCTGCCTTTGGCTCAGGTCATGATCCCAGGGTCCTGGGATCGAGCCCCGCATTGGGCTCTCTGCTCGGCGGGGAGCCTGCTTCCTACTCTCTCTCTCTCTGCCTGCCTCTCTGCCTACTTGTGGTCTCTGTCTGTCAAATAAATAAATAAAATCTTTTAAAAAAATAAAATAAAATAAAATAAAATGAGAATGCTTCCTAGTCTCCCCTTTGAAAAAGTGAAAGCTGCTTCAAAGGTTAACTCATGTGTGGTTGTGTCATCTCAGGCAGATGAGCATTATTTTCCCCTGCTGATGGGAAGAAAAATCATACTGGCTAGTTAATGGTAGTATGGATTTGTTAATTCATCCATTCAGCAATTATTTGTTGAGCATCTGCTAAATGTGAGCCATACTAGATGCAAGTCATTAGAAGATGAACAAAGACCAACATGGCTCCTGCCCTCATGAAGCCTGCAGTCTAGCTGGGGGTATGGCTGTCATAGCACAAGTAATGGTCAACGTGTAAGACCTCTCACAGCAGATGTGCACGATGCTACCACGTAACAGACCACCTAACTCGTCCGGAGATAGCCAGGAGACAGGAGAGTATAGTACAGCAGTGCAGAGCACAGAGTTCCTAAGGGGCTTTGTGGTCCTTATGAAGTCTTCTGACTTTTGCAAGGGTACTTTGTAGGATGAAGCAAGGGGACAAAATAATCATATTTCTGTTTTATGAAGACCACTCTGACTTCTGTATGGAGGTTGGATTAAAAAGGCCCAAAATGAAGCTAGAAAGATCATCTGGGAGGCCACCAGAAATCGGGACAGTCAAGTCTTCAGCCTCAGAATCTGACAATCATTCACTATTTCTTTGTCTTCCAAGGAATGAGTATTATGGTATTAGGTTAATAAAGAGTAGGCACCCTAAGTTTAAGGACAATAAAGACTCTGATTACATAAGAAAAAATAATACTTACATGTAAAGGAGCATTTAGAAACCATCTTCTCTATGACTCTTTCAGGTGGAGAAATTTTAGCTCACAAAAGGACATATCTCACTTAAGTCCCACTCACTAAGTTTCACACTGTACCATGTCCTGAAGGCAAGAGAAAAAAAATAGAGGCAAGTTCCCTAATTCCAAGAACTTCTAATCTGGTTGAATAAAATAAATAGTTCTACTTAAGTGAATTGCAACCAAGGATGAAAAATGAATTTGAGGCTAATTTTGTTCCCACTCCTCTAGCTAAGCATCCTTGATGATGAATGAGAAATCTTTATGGGCCTTCAGCTCTATACAAACCTATATAAGTTCATAGCCGGCAGTAGAGTTTCTCCAGGAGGCCCACCACTGCTGTGCCTGAAGGAATTCTAAATTTTCCTCTTCTCTATAGGTGTAGTTTGCAGAAATAGGGATAGAGTAGGAATAGATCCCCATTCATACTCTTTAACCTCTCCCTGCATGCATCGCAGACCCCATTCAGATGGTTGGTGGCTTGGAGCCATATATTTAACTCCTTATTCCCAGAGCAGACAATGAATATGACCACACAAAAAAGCTTGAAGATCCATAGTCTGACACTATAGAAATATTGTGATTATGGAACAAGACTTTGAAGAATATCAGATATGTAGTTATTGGACATCATGTCTTCGCTGCAATAAAAATGTATTTTTAAAGCATAGGCAGTTTCTTATTTTTAACATAGTACTAATAATTTAATATTTGTAAGGCAACTTAAATGTTTCTTGAAAAGAAAATACAGTTTAAAATATAAAGTGTGTCAGGACTTTCCAGTGGTTAGCTCTGGAGTTTGAATCCTGGTTCCACTCTGACTAATCATATGAAGATAAACAGATAAACTTAACATCTATGTCCCTCAATTCCCATCACTAAGATAGAGATAATAAGGGTGGTCACCTCACTGATGTTGTCAGGAGGGTTAAATGACTCAATACATGTAATGAGAATGCCTGGGTGGCTCAGTTGGTTAAGCGGCTGCCTTTGGCTCGGGTCGTGATCCCAGCGTCCTGGGATTGAGTCCCACATCCAGCTCCTTGCTCTTCAGGGAGCCTGCTTCTCCCTCTGCCTGCCTCTCTGTCTGCCTGTGCTCACTCTCTCTCTCTCTAACAAATAAATAAAAAAATAAAACCTTTAAAAGAATGATACTTGGCACAGAAACATTAATTATTATTATGTTGTTATTTTGAAGACTTTGAGAACATGTGGTCTTATCCACCAATAAATTTCCATAAAGCTATGAACGTGTAAATGCTTGCCTGTAGAACTGACCACATTTCATATTAAAAGCAACTATTACCCTACCTCTCACTGACAATTCTGAGCTATGTTGCAAAGTATTTATAATTATTCATCCTGTATTTTACATGGAGATTTCAAAATTTCACTGAGGACTCTAGGATGGAGAAATGGAAGTTGAGAGAGCATCACATCATGTCGGGCTCTAATCATCTCACACAGAAACCATATGTAAATGTCCAACATATTCTTTGAAAAGAAAGATGTAGGGTGGTGCCAGGCCAGATTAAAGGTCTCTAGAGTTGTGGTTGTGCACACCCTGTTTAACGGTTGTGAGAACCCACTTCACAACCAAGGACACATGGAACTTCCATCTCTGAAAATTGTAGGCCAAATGAAATATCATGTTGCAACAAATGATTATCAGTCACAAGAGAGTGGAAGGTTCTTATGCATTAAAAGAAATATTTTGAGTACCTACTCTTTGCCAGATATCTGGATAGACATGAGGCTTCCAATAAGAAAACTTCAACCCTCCAGCTAAGAAAGTTCCAATTAATGGAGGAAAGAGAAAAGTAAAAATTTCCCACATGGTGTGATATAGAGGTATGTAAAATTCGAGACAAGCAGACAAGGGGAGTGAGGACAGGATGCTGTTAGAGGAGGCTGTCCTCAGAGAGGCAGAACCTGAGCTAAACTATGAAGGACAAATAGGAGTCAGTCATTAAATAAGATATCATCATGAGAAGAGCATTTTCGTTAGAAGGAATAAAGTCCAGAAATTTGGCATGTTTGGCAAACTGCAATCATCTCAGTACGTCCAGGACACACAACCTGGGGTAAGTATTGGTGGGAGTTGAGACTGGAGAAAGCTTTTGTCTTGAATATCTTGCTGAACAGTTTAGACTTTATTCTGTGGGTAGTAGGGGCCCCTGGGTGATTTTTGACAAGATAGTAACAATCTTGTTTTTTGTTTTAGAAAGTTTCCGCCAGATGCAGTGTGGAAAAGGGGGTGGGGGTAGGGAGAGCTACAGAGATTCTCGGATAATAAAATAACAGGTGATGAGGGTTGGCATTTATCATGGTGGGAATGAACATAAGGGATAGATCAGACGCAGAGTACAGTGATAAAACTTACAGGATTAAGTCACTGATTAACCAGAAGTGTTGGGAAAAAAGAGAGAAAGTAGGAGTCAAAGAAGATCGCCATATTTCCAATGTAAGTAAATAAATTAGCAAATAGAATGCTGATGATTGACATGGAGCACATGATTGAAACAGATGGTAAATCAGGGGATGGGGTAGAACATTTTCAGAGTGCCTTCCCACTCTCCTGTGACCTACTGCCAACACTTTTTCTGGTTATCTAGAATTCTTTCCCTGACCACGTTACATATTAATTCATAAGAAGGGCAAGCAAGAGGAAGAATTATATATAGATTTTTATTATGTTATAAATGACCTTAACTCACTTGCAATGAAAATTGAGCACTTATAGAGAGTAAATGCAATTTTTAAAGCCCATATATGTCACATCTTGGAGAATAAGACTTTGATTTAGAAAGCATTGCATTGGGGCACCTGGCTGGCTCAGTGGGTTAAGCCTCTGCCTTCGGCTTTGGTCACGGTCTCAGGGTCCTGGGATCTAGCCCTGCATCAAGCCCTGCATCGGGTTCTCTGCTCATTAGGGAGCCTGCTTCCCCCTTTCTTTCTGCCTGCCTCTTTGCCTACTTGTGATCTCTCTCTCTCTGTGTCAAATAAATAAATAAAATATTAAAAAAAATAAAATAGAAAGCACTGTATTAATAATAATAATAATAAAAATGTTAAATTGGCACTTACTGTGTATCAAGCTTTGTGTCAAGCTTTTCACAGGCATCATTTCATTTAAGCCTCACAATAAACCTATGAGGCAAGTACCAGTATTATTCCCATTTTACAGATGGGGAAATTTGAGGCTTAGAGAGTTTGATCACTCACCTTTAGAAAGTTAGCCAGGATTCAAAGTGAAGTTGTCTGCTGTTGTATGAGCAAAGGAGTGGGGATTCAGAAACCTGGTTTAGTGTCCTAATATCACCATTTATTGGCAAAACAACAGTCATATCACCCTTCTTCATATGTAAGATATAAGCCAAAGGATGAGTTAGTAGGGCAGGGAGATTTGAAAATGTTGAAATCAAGACCTCTGTAGCCCTTTCAGGTGTTGGCATTCTATGATTTTGATGTGCACAATGGAATGTTCATTCTGAGAGTGACTCTGAGCTCTCAGGGATATGGTGACTGGCCCATATCATAAGCCAATGGGACAAGCATGGGACTGAAAAGAAGGCAGAACATTGTCCAATAAATGAGATCACTGGTTTAATTCAAACATTTATGAAAACCCCTCCACATTTCTCCTGGCTATGGTTTTGTACTCAACCTAAGGAATTATTTGGCTTGTTGCCCTTTCCTTTATAGGAAAAGGAGTGAGAACAATTTCTCCAGAGGAGAAAAATCTTGTTCTCACATAAACAAAGATCTCCATCACTGTCTATGTTTAAAACGATTCAGAAAGGGACTTTTTGTGTTCAGTCTCTTGAATTTTGTCATCTCTCTTTTACCTTGTAGTTATATTGCCCAAATATGGTAGAATAAAAACTCTTCTAAGTAGAGATTTGGAGAGTATAAGCATTTCCAGGAAAACGCACAGAAAGGGTCTTTTCAAGCTGCAGTTGGGGGCAGCAGAGTGAGAGGTGAAGATACTAGCTGTTTCTAACGTTGAACTGATCTTTCATTGTGGCTATTGGGAAGTTATTGGGGTTTTTTGGTAATTCCTTCTCTTAGGAGATAAAACAAAATGGCCACTTTGGACATTAGAATTCTGTGATGTTAGTCCTACTCTTGGGGTTGAGAAGAAAATACATAAACACTCAAGTCACAATACTTATTAACTGTGTGATTCCAGATAATAATCCTGAACCCCCATTTTTTATCCGTAAAATTGAATCAACATCCTTCTTTCAAAGGTTGTCATGAAGTTTAAATGCAATAATATGTGTAAAGTACTAGGGCCAGTGCCTGGCTGAAGTTCAACAGATGAGAACTAATCACATTGTTCAAAAGGAGCGATGAGTATTCTGAGTTAACAGAAGTAATGCTGACAGCGTAGTATGCCCTATCCATTGGGGGTGACCATTTACAAGACATTCTTCCATCTAGCAGATTGAGCCTTTTTATAGCACACATGAGTAACAATAGCCAACAGATGCTGCATCAATAAACAAACAGAATAGAAAATAATTAACACAATATGCTTGCATGCATGGAAGTTTCTATCAGAAATTACAATGCTTAAGATCTGAATTCTTCTTGACAGCAATTTGAGCTCAAAATAGCTCTGTATGTGCATTAGCTATTATTTTGTGTCCTTTCAGGAATACCTGCTCTCTATGGTTGGTTGTGAGTATTTGTGAAAAGCAGACACAGGAAGAAGAGAAATTGTGCTGGGTTAATAAGAGTGTCTGAGGCATAGAAAGAATATTAATATACTTTGTGCAAAAATGGGCTGAGCCAGCTGAGCTCGGTTATCAAACCTATCTGTGTATACAAGGATGTTAATTTTCAGTGAAAAATCTTGGCTGAATACCAATACGTTCTGGGAACAAGAGGTCATATTATACAGATTCCTTCCCAGAGACCTTTGCTGTCCACAAAGAAAACTTTCCTGAAAAGACAATTATTTTCTTCTTTGGCTCATCTTTGAGGATTGGTCGAGGTAGGTCATTTTGCATCTGAAGACCACCACAAAGTTCAGAGAAGGTAGGAGGGGCCTTCCCTTTAAATTCTTGGTCAACCATTCACATTTTCCAAAAGTTAGTTGACAATTATAAGGTTTGGGGACTTCCAGTTATAATTGCAAAAGGAATAAGAGAGAAAACAAGCAGAGGTTATGCTAACAGGCCCCTGGTGGCTCTCAAAGACATGTGGTTCAGCCTTTGATGTCAGTTTCAATAGGTTTTCATGAGAAATAAGTGGAGTAATATGCTCTCATTTTAGGTTTTACAAGTCATACTGTTTAATGTCCTGATGTTGTTTCTTGTAAATTTGTTTTAGGGACTTACTTTATTTCCTTTGAATTACTACTGTTTTGGAAGTCAGAACTACTGTATTAAGCTAATAAGATAGGGGGTTGAGATTTCATCTTTATTCCTATTTTTATGTTGTTTAATACAATTAATTCAAGCACATAGTTTTTAAAAGATGAAATAGATACTGAAAGCTGAAAGGATGTGAAGTAACAATTTCCCTTCCTTAGCGTTGCTTCCCAAAAGTATCCCTTTCAAGATTTCTTTTTCTATATGTCCAAAAAATCCCCACCCCAAAACCCAACTCAAAAACCAAAACCAAAACAAATTTTCTGTGTAGACCTACTCCTATGTGTCTTGTTATTCACAAATAATATAACATACTGTCAAGTACTTTAATTTCTCACTTAATATATCTTGGAAAATTTTCAATATAAACACATACAGATCTATTACATTCTTTTTAACATATTCATATCATTCCATTGTTTGGATGTACCATGTGTCTTACCAGTGATTTCTGTATCTTGTTATTACAAATAATGTTGTAATGAACAGGTAAATTTTTTGCATGGTGTTTCTGGGGCAATGGATAAGTATATTTTAAATTTTGACAGACATGTTAATTAAGCTCCTACTAAAAGTATGTGACAGTGCTTATTTTAGGCTGACTGTATTTGTCTCTATCTGTGTGTCCTCCTCCTCTACACCTGGTTGAAGGTATGGTGTCAATCAATGTTAGCAGAATAAATAAGTGAAAGATAGAAACTTCAAAGACAACAAAGGTGTTATTTTAATCAGAGTCCCAACAGGGAATAGAAGACACACTCAAATTAGGAAAATTTAAGGATGAGTCATTTACGAAGGGACTATTTAAGAAGATGCAGGTGGATATAGGGGAAACCCATGGTAATGTGCAATTACCTGGAGCTAGTAAATGATGGCTGAGTTGTTCTCACCCCTAAGCCATCATGGAGAGAGAAGGAAGCTGATGCTGGATCTTAACATGAGTCATGTAGATACATTCACCTTGAGAAGAGCAACAGCCTTATATTGAGGACCAAGGCATTGTGAGGGTCCCTGCGATGCTCTTGTGGCTTCTCATCACCTTAGCCAAGAAAAGCCAAAACATGTGCCCTTTAATGGGATCCATACTGGTTAATTTCTTTTTTTTTTAAAGATTTTATTTATTTATTTGACAGACAGAGATCACAAGTAGGCAGAGAGACAGGCAGAGAGAGAAGAGGAAGCAGGCTTCCTGCCGAGCAGAGAGCCGAATGCGGGGCTCGATCCCAGGACCCTGGCACCATGACCTGAGCCGAAGGCAGAGGCCTTAACCCACTGAGCCACCCAGGTGCCCCATACTGGTTAATTTCATGAGGCAAAAAGGACGTTTGCTCCAGGTGAGTACATCTGATGGGGCAGAAAATTCAAATCACCCAACACAGAGGTGATTTCTACTATCTGTGATTTTAAAACAACTATTCCAAACCAGATAAGGACTCATACAACTTTTATAAACATTAAGGAGCAAAGTCTGTAAATTTTTTTTTGGTAAAATATTATCCTGTCCATTATGTACTTATCTTACTTTGTTAGTTGTCTGAGGGGAAGGGCCATGTCTAACTTTTTCCTCACACTTTTGGCAGAACCCAGAATAGTGCCTGACAATAACTACCCGTTGAATGAATGTGTGAATAAATAAGTTGCCAGAAAAAAAATATTTATTTCTAAACTTGACATTTTATATTGTTATTGAAGCCCATTTCTTTATTGTTAATGAATTATTTTAGTGCTGGTGGTGAACAATCTCCTTGTGAAGAATGGCTGGGCTTCTAATACCTGAAATCGTACTTAGTGCTTTTCCTCCAATGTGTTCACCTTCATGGTGAGTCCCAGGTGTATGGCATTTTACCCACACAGAGAGCATAACTCATTATATATTATAAATATACAAAGGGCACTCTCTCCAAAGTCCTTTATTTTCCTCCAGCTTTACCGACAATTGACAAAGTTGTATATATTTAAAGTGTATAGTGTGATGATGTTATGTGGTTGCCACAGTCAAGGTCATTAACACATCCATTACCTCCCATAGTTACTATAGTCCATGCTGTGCATTAGATCCTCAGTCTACAAAGTTTTCTGAACCCTAAATTACTCATCTCAAGCACTGCTATATGTTATCTACTTCCTTGGTGGCAACTTTTCTTCTTTTGCTCACATACATCTAGATTATTATTCTCGGAAGCTTTCTCTGGACTTGGTTGATAACTCTTTCCATAAAAGCATTTATCATATTGAATTGTATTTTATCCTTGAGTGACTGTATCAAATACAAAATTTTGTTGTCTAGCTGCCTGAGAGATTGGACTCCATCTTTTTCACGATGGACCCACAAACATGGAGCCCAACACATAATAGAAGCTCATCAAATAGACTGACATTTATTTTTTTTTTAAGATTTTATTTATTTATTTGACAGAGATCACAAGTAGGCAGAGAGGCAGACAGAGAGAGAGGAGGAAACAGGCTCCCTGCTGAGCAGAGAGCCCGATGTGGGGCTCGATCCCAGGACCCTGGATCATGACCTGAGCCGAAGGCAGAGGCTTTAACCCACTGAGCCACCTAGGCGCCCCAACTGACATTTATTTAAGAGTACAACATTATTCTCTTTTCTAGGCTCTTCCTGGCACATTCTTTAGAGATGCAGCAAGAAAATGGATTCTCACTCTGTTCTGCTACTGAAGAGAAAATGTGAAAATCAACATGGTACAATAGAATAAACTGGGACTTTAACACGAAACATATCTGGGCTCACATCAGTTTTGCCATTTCTAGCTTGGAAACCTTGAGCATTATTTGACTTTTCTGAGTTTCCTGGGAGAATGTTATAAGATTACATACATAGTAAATTCACTGACATGATAAAATATTAGATTCCCTTTCTCTATCACCCTCCCCTTAAGGATATCAAAACTGTTGAAGTTGAAGGATGGGGCAATGGATTTACATAGGGGATTTAAGGAATTTGTAATTTTAGGAAAAGGGCATGACCTCATGGTAATCAGCATTCTCTTAAACTTTCTTATCCCTTAGGCTGGAGAATATTAATATTAGTATTATTTTATCTAAATAAGCCAATGAAAAAATACCATAAAAGTTTATGTAAGGGGCACCTGGGTAGCTTTTGGCTCGGGTCATGGTCCTGGGGTCCTGGGACTGAGCTCCGTGTTGGGCTCCCTGCTTGGTGGGAAGTCTGCTTCTCCCTCTTCCTCTGCCCTTCTTTCTCTCCAGCTTGTGCCCTCTCTCTCTCTCTCAAGTAAATAAATAAAACCTATAAAAAAGAAAGCTTATGTACATTCACTCTCCCTTTTTTATATAAGCTGTTATTTCAACTTTTGTTAGGAATGTATTTGAATCAATGGATATTGGAGTCTTGACGATGATGAAATACCCTCGCTCTCATCCAAGAACTATCAAAGGAAGTGGAGGACATGGAGGGAAAATGGGTTATTGGGGTTCCACGACACCTAATGTTTGCACTGGTCTGCAGGGAGACTGTGGAGGGGAGCCCTCACTTCCCTCTCTCCCCATCTTGTGATCTCCAATCAGTGTCACTTCCCTGTTGAACACATTCAAACCTGGAAGCCACAAAGCAAATGAGTCTGTGACATCCCTTAAAAAGTACAATCTTCCAGGACAAAAGAACAGAGGCAAATGAAGAATCAGTAACCTAGAATGAGTCCCAAACATAGGAAACTATAGTTTGTGTGCCCAGGCATAATGGCAGTGAACTTCACAGTCAGTTTGACACAATGCCAAAGGGGCACATGGATCCTCATCTGAGGGTCTGCTTGTAGCCAGAAACAGCGACGGGGCTGCGTCTCTATCTAGCTTTGCTTGCTCCAAGGGCTGTGTTGTCCTCTACTGCCTAATGCTGGCTCTTGTCAGATGCTCAGCCAAGAATATGTTTAAGAAGCATTTTTTTTTTTCTGGCCTGATCCTCAAATGATTGAGTACTATTCAATTCTGGTAGAAAAAACCCAAAGGTCTTTTTTTTTTTTTTTTTTTTAATGTTGTTGTTTTTTAATCCAGTACGTCAGTACAGTAGCAAACACTATTGGAATATATTTTTAGTATTTTTATGAAATAAATCAGAGACTTAAAGAATACCCCCTAACAGAATTGCTAAGTGGTGATGAGTTAGAAATCTTAATTTTTCTAAACTGCACTAACTGGGTTCAAATTCTCATCTTGCCTCTTACTCTGCCTCTTACTGCCAAACTGCTTGAAATCTTTGTGCTTCAGTTGTCGTACCTGGGAGAATTGGGGTAAAGGAAGATAGCTATTAGGATTAAATATTTTAATATACTTAAAGTAGTTACAAAGCTTCTGTCATATATTAGTGGTTAAGGACTTAATAACTGTTATTTTACACGTTTTAGCAAAAATACCCTCTGCTTATCATCAACAAACTTTTAGTGATGTACTACTTGATGGAAGGGCCTACAAAAAATGGTTTCTATACTTAACACTAGGAATGAATAGGAAAACCAGACCATTCAATGTAAGCTGGTACATGATAAGACAGGGAATCCTAGAGATTTGGTTATATTAAACAGCATGACTGGGGTGTCACAAATTCAGACTGGTGCCATTGGCTGGGATGTGAACTAGGCAAGAGAGGGGGAAGAAGGATTTGTTAAATGGTACCTCCAGGGCTGCCTGGATGGCCCTATCACTTAAGCATCTGCCTTTGACTCAAGTCACGATCCCAGGGTCCTGGGATCAAGCCCCCGCATTGCACTGAGTTTCTTGCTCAGCAGGGAGCCTGCTGCTCCCTCTGCTGCTCCCCCTACTTGTGCTCCCTCTCCTTCTCTGGCAAATAAATAAATAAAATATTTAAAAAAAATAAATGGTACCTCCAGCATTTGTGATTAATATGGCAATTGTTCCTTATTTAAGATTTATTAATGTATGCTTTCAAATTTTTCTTTCTTTAGGCTTTATTTATCTTTTTCTTTTTTTAGTTTTTTGAGGAAATTATTCTGGTTTTAGGGACTTTGCCACCAGGACAGCTGCCCAAAGACACAGATACATTCTTATTAGCACTAGGGCTTGCTAGCTGGCTTTGGGGCACTGGATCACCCTATCGGGCACTGATTCCTCATCTATGAAATGAACCTAACACACACCCTTTTTGCTGCCCTCATAGAGCATCGTGAAGATCAATATGCTAAATGGGTGGTGAGGAGGAGTTTTTAAAATGTAAGCCTTTGTTCAAATGTAAGGAAGAGAGTTGTTACCCTATGGTATACTGCCGATAACACGCCACAGTGGTTAAAGACACAGGTTTTGGATTTCAGATATGCTTGGGTTTGAACCCCGGCTTTGCCACTTACTAACTGTGCAGACTTGGTTGAGTAATTGACCTTTCTGAGCCTCCTTTGTTTTATCTGTGTAATGGATCGTATTGAAGATTGATTGAGTTTATTTGTATAAAATGCTCAGCACATTGTGAAGCTCATAGCTTGATAAATTCTTTTTTAAGAAAATTATTCCTTGTGCTGCAGGTTCAGTAGGAATGAATTGCAGTAATTGAATGAAAAAGCAATCCTGCACCTTAACCTTACGAGAAAGAGTCATAACAGGGGCACCTGGCTGGCTCGGTCTGTAGAGCGTGTGACTCTTGATCTTGGGGTTTTAAGTTCAAGTCCATGTTGGGTGTAGAGATTACTTTAAAAAAAAAAATGGACAAAACCCTTATTTAAAAAAAAAAAAAGGTCATAGCTTAAGGGAGAAACCACCCATGTTTGCACCTGACTCAGCAAGAGTCCTTGAGGAAGTTTTGAAATGTTAGAGTAAGACAAGCAATATGGAAAGACGAAACACTGCCCTAGATTGTGCCTGTGACATATGCAGAAAGCAGATAAGGCTTATCGCTTATAATTTAAAAGGGGGGATTTATTAAACTGGATAAGGATCTAGAATTTATGATAAATTCTGTTTCTGTTTCTTATCCAACCACTTTTATGTTTTTAATAATTCACACCTCTGAAGTTACATGGGCCATGTAAAGCTCCTTTATCACCTACCCAGTCTTTCCTTTCAACAGACACATAAAAGATAGCCAATACTTGCATACAGCCAGAGACAATAGCAGGAAGCCAGAGAATTTGCCTAAAAATTGAAGGTGAGTCAAATAGGAAAAGCCTTCGTAACCAAGAGCAACCAGACAGCGTCTAATGTGACTTTGCCACATGAAAGACTTTGTATAACAAAAAAACCACCACTATCCCAAGCTGAAGAGTCTTGCCAAGAACACACATGAACAAACATTTCCTGTCTGTCACTGAGCTACCAAGTTGCTATAACATTATGTCTCTAGGTGTGACTTTCAATATAGATAAACAATTTTTGCTTTCTTTTCAAAGATAACATTACCAATGGCATACTCTAGACTCAAAGTCTGGTTATTTTCTTATTTAGTATTTACTGACACTTTATATCCTTTTCATAATTGACCTGTGTTTTTTATACATGCATATGGATATGTGTATATGTATGCATGTACGTATGTGTACACACATAAAAATACATACGTGTTAAGTGGAAATTTGGAAAGCATATAAATCCTAGACCTTAGGTAGAAGAAAAGTTAATGATGACTTAGTCCATCCCTATCTTTTAATTGGGAAAAATACTGAATCCAAGAGAGAACAATGATTTTTGCAAGTTTCACAGTTAGAAGCAAGGCTTGGACCACCATATCTTTTTCTCTTTCTTTTTTATCTTTCCACTACATAATAGTGCCTTTCAAAATTAAAAAAAAATCAAATACCTACCAAATAGACAGAGATGAATGTCTGAATGTACAGGGAGATTTTTATCATTATGGATGGTGGAATCACTAACATGAGGGAGATCACATGTCCTAGCTTGCCAAGAATGGTTTCAAGTTTGCACCCTTGTCCTTTTGTAATAATGAATAGCACTCTGTCCGTTCCCATAAGTGTGTGATTTGGAAGATAATTTATATGATTTCCTTAATTAAAACACAAGTTTCACATTGAATGTAAAGATTCACATTTTACATGCAAAAAATTTGAAGATACATTATAAATCTTGGCTTTTGGTAAAGAAATATACAGAAAACCTCACAAGAGCTTGGGACTTAAAAGGGGGGCAGGGGATACTATGTACTTGAAAATGATCATGGTCACACACAAAGGCCATAGCAGGGCTAACCCTTGCCAGGAAGACCCAAGAGTATATGTGTGGCTTTGCAAGATGCCTTCAATGAGAATTTTGTTCTCTTTTTCATTTCTGCTTATCTTTAACAAACAAAATGAAAATACATGAAAGAGTTGCAAAACCATGCTGTGACCAAACAAAAACAAAACAAAACAAAACTACAGTGAAGTTGAGACCCAAATACATGTCTTAGCAAAGTGTGACTTGAGGTTAGTTGCTTTTTATCTCTGGGTCTTACCATTTCTACCATCTGTGAAATAAAGGGATTTAATGACACTATCCTTGGTTCTTTCCATCTTCAACTTTAGACTCCCATAGACTTGTTTATTAATTTCCATAATGGTATCATTTCCCAGGAAAATTATTACCCACCTCTCTCCCCAACCAGCAATTTGCCCCAAGTTCTCCACCATACAAGTTTTTCCCAGAAGTTTCATCAGAATGTGAGAGAATTTCCCCTTCTGGAATTTAGCTTAGGCATCAACACAAGCTAAAGACATAAGGTTGGTACACTGAGAGTCCATCTCTCCAGCCCAGTGTCCAGGCTGGTTCAGATATTCCTTGTTTGTCTCACATTTTTATTCTATTCGCTTCATGGCAAACCAAGACTCTGTCTGTAAGTGTGGATGGATAACTGGGCATGGCCAATTGGCTCAACTCTGCCTTTTCCCCTAGTTGGTTCAGACCACGGCCCAGCAACTTGTGTTGACAATGGAGAAAGCCGAAAACGACAGGATTAGATATGCTATAACCCTATTTGATGGCATGAATAGACCCTGCTTCATTTTTCTGGCCTCAATTGCTGAGTTTTAATGAGAAGTCCAAAGGTCAATTACTTTTTGACCGACTATATGAAGAGAAAACTGATAGCTGGGGAAAGTTGATTGTATTATTCGCTCTGCGCACACATGGCAAATTGGTTTTCTATTTATGGAGAATGCTTTTAATCAGTGCTCGAATTGTGCATTAAAATGGGGCATCTATAAATAGTTCACAGATGTGATATTTTATACCTTAAAATTCAAAACTTTTTTCTTCCCCTCATTTGATGAATTCTAACCCATAGCTCTCTGTTTACATGTTTGCTATTTTGGTTCTGTGTAATTCTAGAAATAACTAGTTTCAGACAGTTATGGTTTAGTGAACACAGGGAATTGCTTTAGCTAAAATTATTGTTGCTTGTTTCTAAAACTCCTACAGAATAAATCTACGGTCTTCGGAAAAGCAGAAGTTATTTCCAATGACACATACTATTTGCTGGAACTTTACGGTAGATTGACTCATGTGTCTTTGCATTGTACTTAGATTAAAATACTATAGCTTTGGTTGAGGGGTAGATGTGTCGGTGGCCTCCCTGTGGCGTAACAGCTTGTTTTGATAGGACAGAGAAAGTTTGCCTAATTATAGGAGGCTCATTATTGGTTCTGAAGGAGGAAAAAAGTCACCTCAACATTGATTTCTTCTGGAAATGAATCATGCATTTGTATAACTTTTAGCACCACCGTCTGTCTCCATCTATAAACTATTTTTTTTTCTCTTTTAGTTAATGTGAAGTTTGTCATTTCAAATAATGTCTGATGTCTGGCCCCAGGCTATTTGCAGATTTATCCTACATGTGTCACTCATCTCTGTTCAGTATTTGCAACCTTCATCCTAGCAACCTCTTTTTATTTTATCCTTGCTGCTGCTTCATTGGTGGCTCCGTACAGATGATAATGGGCTCTCTCAATAAAAGTATGATTAATGGTGGGTATCATAAGTCCATAGCTGTACAGTAAATTGGAATTCCTGACATGAATTTCTCATCCAGATAAATATTGGCTGCATCTTATTTTAGCAGTTGCTTTGCTCATATTTTATAATGGCCAACCCATCCTTTTACTGGCGCTTCTTAAAGAAACAATAGAAAGTTCAAACGACTCACCTTACGCATCTCATTTTTAAATCGGAATTGGAGATGTCAGACTTCTTCCAAATATGAAAGGAAAAAAAAAAAAAGACTTGGTTTTCAAACCATTGTAATTTTTATCCTCATCTTTCATGATTTTTATGTGATGGCTGCTTTGTCTACCTGCTTACGAGCACACAAACAAGAAGTGGAATGTGGTAGGTTGTTGCCTATTTAGGAATCAACTTCCTCACCATTTAAGCCCAGTCCTGAGCCATACTCTATCTTCCTATGGTCTCATTTGCTTGTCAGTGGCCCCAAAACACATGGAACCATAGAATTTTTCTACTTCACCTTTAGCTTTTACCATGAAGTAAGCGGCGTGAACTTGCACATCAAGAACTTAGCTAAGAATGGGACAAGATGTTGACAACAGCATTGCTTTGGGAAACCCCTAAATGATGATTTAGCTCTCCGAAGTAATCAAGTACTTCTACCTTGGACTTTATTCAAAAGTGTGTGTGTGTGTGTGTGTGTGTGTGTGTTTTGGAATGTACGTAACTCATCTCAAAAGAGATGGTACAGCATTTTCACAAAGTAGCAAACAACTTCAAATAAGAGAGTCTGTGTATCAGTGTACACGGTAAACATTTTGGGTACATCTGGGCCTTGGTGAAGCTGGTTTACCACTTTGGCTCTCTTGTCACATGGGTACTGGATCGGACAACCAGAAAATCATGGACTCGTTTCAACTGTGGAAGTTCAGGGCGCAACTCCAAGCCAAAAGCGTGGCCATGGCCAGTCATCTCAAGCCTCTGTGTGTACTCAGTAACCAACAGTTTGTTACAACATACACTGTGTTAAATCCAGCCATTAGTCTTCCAGATCAAGTTGGGGGAGTCTTTCTTGCATTTGGTGGGCCAGCAAGGAAGTTTCAACTGAGTTATAGGGAAGGGAAGTAGAAAGGTGCAGAAACTAAAGATCAAAAAGCAATTTGGATTTTCACTTTCTGTAAAAAGACAAAAGCCTATCCATGTTTGTCTTCTTATAGAACTAACCTATATGGATGATGCAGATGTGGGTTTTCCAACACCTTCCCCATCAGTTGGAATATTGAAGAGTTTCTTCTCTGAAAAATGTGCCAAAAAGCATATATGTACTCTGATAAACACAAACGCCATTGACTTATGGTTTGGGTTCATTTCTGTTCTAAAGCTCTCCAGTTTTCTACATTTTTTTCTTCTGTAGGAATATGATTGCCTGATATAAAGAAAAAATAAAAACTAATAGGATAAAGCAAATGGATTTCAGTGTCAAGGGTGTCATGTCAATTATAATTAAAAAAAAACAATTAAAAAAAGCACAGCTCTCAGCAATGATGCAAATAGATGGGAAGTATGAATTGCCTTTTTTTAGTAAAAAAAGAAAAAAAAAGAAAAAAAAAAAAAGAAATTTCCAGCAAAAAGAAGGAAAAAAAAAAAGAAATTTCCAGCAAAAAGTTTATCTTATAGATGTTAGAAAATATTATATTTAAGGTAAATTCTAGAGTTTGAACAAATCTAATGTTATCTGTATACATAATACTCATCTACTATAGAATAAGGGCCATCATTCCACATGAGAACCCCCAATTCTCAAGGCTCAATCATCAAATAGAGAAAGGAATTTTTAGCATACTTATTTACCAAGGCACAAGAATAGCATGCTAGTATTTTTAAAGTTTGGTTTCTTTTTTTAAATTGTTTTTTTAACAAAAAGGGATTCTCAGGTTCAAGGACCAAGTCTTACTCATTGTACTATCTCCACTGACTAGGTAAGTACATGGCGGAGCATATACTCATAAATTTCTCATGAACCCGGAATCTTCTTTTAACATCAGCTGCAGAAGCTGTATAATTGGCTCTGAAGAAGAAACGAAAACTCATCTCTGCACTGACTGACCTTGGTAAAGAGCCATGTTATAAATTCTAGCACTCCTGGCTGTTTCCATCAAAGAGCTGAGAATTCAATTTTTTAAAAATTAAATTTCATCCATTTTCCAGGGAATGCAGTATTGGTATGGTTGAACCAGCTTTTGGTAGGCTTTCAGGGCTGAAGTTGATGGCTTGGTTTTTTGTGAGAATCTACTTCATATATGTAAAGAACTTATAAAATGGGATATACCCCAGAACTTCATAGGTCCTAACTATGTTATTTTTAATGAGATTATTAAAAGTAAACATTCAATTTAAAGCACATGTCATTTATAATTTCTAAGAATTTCCACAGTAACCAGAGAATAACTGAGTTTCCTTTTAATATATCCTGGATGTCAAGGAAAAACAACAAATAAGGAAGTTCATTTTCCCTTTAAAATTTTAATTATAAACCCACAGTTACCTATGGGAATCATCTAATGGTAGCCCTAAAGTGATAAATTTCTTAGAAGTCGGTGAGTAAAGAGATTTTCTATCCAAAAAAGCTTATAAATTATTAGCTAACATCTGGAAGAAACAGTATAGACACATTTACAGTCTGATTAAAAGTCTGGGTGGATATTTTTTTTTAGGAAAAAGTTTTCATTTTGTTTGACTTGGTAATTTATTTTATTTTAATAAAGCTACCACTTTAAGACAACATGAAATTAAATAAATGACTGCATGGTTCTAAGATCCCCGTAAAAAAAATATGTATTTTTGGAGATAAAAAGGCCAATAAATGAGTCCATATTCTGGTCTCTAATGCAAAAGAATTCTCTGCCACTATGGAAGCATATTGGAATGGTTCTGTCCTGGGTATACAGACTTGGTTCTAGAATGGAAACAAGGCCAAAGTCATGTTTTTGTCATGTGTGTTGGTCAGGTTGCTGTTTTGTGCCCATCACTCCTACAGTGCTCCATATTCAATTTAGCCAATTAAGTTTTCATACATCTAAAAAGTTCTGAGAAGCCTCCTCACCAACAAGAAAGACTGAAGTATCAATAAATACTTGGTCTAAGGAAAAAAGAGAGTAAAAGAGAAAACAAAGTGCTTTTTAAAAAATGAGTAAGTTTTTAAGGGAAACACATGTGTCTTTCAGAGCTATTGACTGAAGCTCATTTCCAAGTTGGGGGAGTCAGAGCTGCAAAATTTAAAACACACCCGCATTTACTTATGGACATTAAGAGTCTGTAATAATATGAAATTTAAAAATTTAACCGACTGTAGGAATTGGAGTATCAATGAAAACATGAATTACAAGTAATGCACCCATTCTTGACTCTTCCCAGATAACGGTTTTAGGTAGAACTTGGATGACTGCAACTTTTTTCCTTTTTAAGGCTAAAGGGAGATAAACAGAAGATAGCAAAACAGAAGACCTGGACTCAAGGGCCTACAATTTCTTAACTATCTGGTTGAGGGCAAGTCTCTTGACCTTCCTGAAGTTGCGTTATTATACTTACAAAATCAGGTTTTTATGAGGAAGGTGGAGATAAGGTATCTAGAGAAAACGTCACCGGTATTTGACAACAGCAACAAAAATACTAAATACTTTACTCAGGAAGTCTGGGCTGTCATCACAAACAAGAGTGTCTGGTACCCAGATGGAGCCAAATAAATGTTCGTTGAATGTACATCAATACATGAATGAATAAATGAATGTATCATAGATAAAGGATTGTGACATTTATCTCAGCATGAGGAAAAAAATTAAAAATGCATCTCATATTAACAGAGGCAGAGACATCCCCCTCATGTGGGGCAGAGAGGGCATTCTTGAAGTTGCTGGTTTTCCCAATGCATCACATGAACATTGCTAAACATGTTAAAGCAACATGGCACACTGTAGAGGTGAAGATTCTGAATCTAGTGGCAGAGCACAGAGATGCTCAGGCTCAGCTTAAATGCAGCCTAATTATAGGCTTGAATCCCAGCTCTGCCCCTCACTTGCTGTGTTATATTAAGCCAGTCACTCAAACACTGTCTCAGTTTTCTCTCAAGCACAATGGGAAAGAAAAGCTTTATTTGTTATAGATTTTTATTATCGTATAGCATCAAAAGAGATAGTTGAGGTACTCAGGACTCAGCAAAATATAACCTTTCTGGGGTAACTTGGTCAGCCCCTGAAGAATTGCTAGAAAAATTGCTAAAAAAAAAAAAAAAAAGATAAAATTGCTGTAATGATCCTCACCTACAAGATTACTGGCATTTCTAATTAAGGTTCCTATGGCTGTCATTACTGACTTCAATTGTTTTCTGACAAATTTTATTTATTTTACTTGATTATTTTTAATTGAAGTACAGTTGACATACAATGTCACATTAGTTTCAGGGGTACAACATGGTGATTTGACAAATTCTGTACATTATGCAATTCTCACCAAAATAAGTGTACTTATCATTTGTCACCATACACCATTACTACAATATTATTGACTGTATTCCCTATGCTATGCTTTTCATTCCATGACTTATTTATTTTATAATTGGAAGTTTGTATCTCTTCTTCTTTTTTTTTTAATAATTTTTTTTTAGATTTTTTTTTATTTGACAGACAGAGATTACAAGTAGGCAGAGAGGCAGGTAGAGAGAGAGGGTGAGGAAGCAGGCTCCCCGCTGAGCAGACAGCCAGACGCGGGGCTCAGGGCCCAGGACCCTGAGATCATGACCCGAGCTGAAGGCAGAGGCTTAACCCACTGAGCCACCCAGGTGCCCCTGGAAGTTTGTATCTCTTAATCCCTTTTATCTATTTTGCCAATCTTCATACTCTCCCCCCGCTCTGGCGACCACCAGTTTGTTCTCTGTATTTATGAGTTGATTTCTGTTTGTTTGTTTGTTTGTTCGTTCATTTATTGTTTTATTTTTAGATTCCACACGAGTGAAATAATATAATATTTGTCTTTTTCTGCCTGGCTTTTGACTTAGGCCCATCCATGTGTTTGCAAGTGGCAAGATTTTGTTCTTTTTTATCGCTGAGTAATATTCCATTATTGATATATCTAGCTACATATCTCAATTTCTAAGTTCTGAACCCAAATTCTCTTTGTGGCACTTATTAGTTGTATAAATTTATCATGCCACTTAAAGTCCCTGAACCTCCATGTCTTCACAGTTAATCAGATTCTCAGATTAATGCAATACTGTGGAACAAATTATAAATAGTAAACCAAGCCAGTGTTCTCTCCCATTAGCTGGTGATGTGGCTTCTATGCCCATTCCATTTTTAGAGGACATAAAAATAAGCATTTTCACATTTTGTTTTTTATTTTTATTTTTTTTAATTTTTTAAAAATTTATTTATTTGACAGACAGAGATCACAGAGAGAGAGAGAGAGAGAGGAGAAAGCAGGCTCCCTGCTGAGCAGAGAGCCCAATGTGGGGCTTGATCCAAGGACCTACGATCATGACCTGAGCCAAAGGCAGAGGGTTAACTCACTGAGCCACCCAGACGCCCCACATTTTCACATTTTAATGGAATTGAGAGAAATGTTGCTGGTGGCAATTCATACCAGGAAAGGGCATTTTACTTTAGAAATTATTGGGGAAATTCGGTGGAAGGCACACAGTGAGAAGGCAAAAGTATCTGCAAAATGAAAACAAAACAAAAAATGGTTTTGGAGCTTCATTGGCAGCCCGGGAAAGATGGAACGTGAGGGTACCGGGAACCAAGAGGAGTGGAGCAGGGGTAAAATTGCCAAGAAAAATGTGAAGAAGGAAAGACGAGAGAAGATATCAAAGAGGAAATTCCTAGTGTCTTACCGGCTCCACCACTTTGAAGACAAGGAACACCTGCTACTCGGATTTAAGTTGCTTGATATTCTCTGAAATAACCTCTGGTATCCTCAGAACTTCAGCAGAAAGACACTACACATAACTGCCTCGTACTGGGGATGCTTCAGGAAAACCAAAGTAAAGGATTCGCCGACCTGTGTGTGGAAACAGTGTGGAGGACTGAGGTGGGATGTTTGTGACAGACGAGGAGCCACTTAGCAGAAACACCATGGATCTGAGTCTGAAGAACAGAACGTAAAACCCAAATTGAGTAGAGCTCAGTGGTAGGGCCCTGATCGCCTAACGCGTTATCCTATACACGTGTCCTCACTGCGCCCAGGAACATGAGCAAAGTGATGTCTGGGAGTCCTTAAAGTCTTACCTCTTAAATGAACATGTTTAAAACAATATTTTTAGTCACAAAATGCTCATTTTTAAACAAACCTGTCCTTCGGCATTGTTTACATTGTGACATGTCCTTGTCAGCTTTTGGACACTTTGAATGAAAAAGTAATTATGTGAAAGATTTCAGGGTCTCTGAGTGTTACCAAATAGACATTTGAGAGTGATTTATGGGAATTTAGGATATGAAGGATATTTGCTTAATTATTAAGTTTAGGTCTTCTCAAAAGTATTTCATGAAGGTACACCGGGGTGGCTCAGTCGTTAAGCATTGCCTTCAGCTCAGGTCATGATCCCAGGGGCCTGGGATCGAGCCCCGCATCAGGCTCCCTGCTAGGTGGGAAGCCTGCTTTTCCCTCTCCCACTCCCCTGCTTGTGTTCCCTCTCTCACTGTCTCTGTCAAATAAAGAAATAAAATCTTTAAAAAAAAATTTCCTGAAAATATGTTTTGAGATTTATATATGATGTCGATGACCAAGATTTGCGATGTGAAGTCCCTAAAACATAAACAGGCCATTATAAAAAAAAAAAAAAAGAGCATGTCATTTATTGGTTTCATGCTTCCCAGCACAGCTGAGATAAATATTTATCTCTATAACGCAGGAAATATTTTCCCAGGAATGCGTTATATTCTGCATTTCCTCAGTTCAACAAATGCCTGATAGTTTCTCTTAACTCCTCCGTGTTGAGTGTTAAGCAGGTACAACAGGTCAACCTGACATACTCTCTGTCTGTGTGGAAACCCTGCTGCTTCAGGCTTTTCAGAAGCGAGGGGGCAAGAGTGCACTGTAGAGCACTCATCCCTGACCTCTGTTTACGGGGAGAAGAGAGGTGAAGTTGCCCTTTGTTACTCAGTCCATACCTGCTTGGTGCCTGTGTCCTGGAGCTCAGGTACCGGAAATCCTTTTCTGACCCATCTCTCCATCTCTACAAGCAGAGAACGGATGTGGGTCTCCACATGGGCAAAACAGAGAAGTGACATGTAGGACAAGTAAATAATCTTCCCAGAGGCAAAAATCGGTGCTGGAATTGGAAGTTGGGCTCAGGCCTCTTAAATGTCTAGTCATGATGACTGTTTAACAGAGTTTTTATTAAACGTATTCCGTTTAATCATCTATTTGTCCTAGAGAGCGTAAAGCAATTCAAAAGAGATCTTGTGTTTGAGCTGACTGCAAACAATAAAAAAATAATGCCTTGTCAAAAAGAAAAAAAAAAGTGCCATAAAGAATAATTTCCTTTTGGGGCTGCCTAAAGCATCCAAGCTTCTCGCAGTTACAAAATGTGAACTTTCTTCAACACAGATTGGACTATTTCCCAAACTTTGTTGATACTTCCTTTAAAATACCATGACAGTCTTTTCTTCTCACTTTTTATTCTCTCAAGCTCTCCTTGACTCCCATGGTTTTAATTAAAGTCTATATGGGGATGACTTTCTATTCTGTACCTCTGGTGGAGATATTTTTTGGGCCATCAGATGTGTCCCCTTGAATATTACAGAAGGAGGTTGAACTAATTTAATTCACCATCTTTTCTCCCAAATTTGTGTTCCTTGCACCAGTAAATGACACCACATCCAATAGTTCAGGTTAGGAACCTGGGAATCCATCAGGTTCCTGCCCCTCTCTCCCCTTACTTCCACTTTGTTTTTAAAAATCCATTCACATCTTTGTATTCTCATTGTCATTTCTAAAGCTCAGGTCATTTGGATAATCAGGCACTACTGGTTACTTACTTAATTAAGATCCATCCTTGCTTCCAAATCCCTAGTTTACCTAACTGAAATATTTGATCACTGAGCCTCCTTAGCTGCTACCATAGGACCTAATCCTGGCCAATGAGATGTAAGTTGATTTCACCCCAGAAATTTTCCAGGAAGGTTCTTTTAAAAGATGACTAAGTTAACAGTCTTGTTGTCTTCTGCATGTAGGTGCAATGTGTGAACTGTAGCAGCCCTTTTGTCACTATGAGGAAGTAAGCCACAAATAAAATGGGAAAGGCAGAAAGCGGAAGTCATGGTCCCTGGTGATAGCACGGTAATACTCTGTTGGGATTCTCTGCCTTCACATTCCTAATTATCTGAAAACAAACAAACAACAAATAATCATGTCTCATTTCACTAAGCCAGTAAGTTCCTACTGCTGGTTTCCTATTACATGAAGCTGCTGAAGTTTTATCTTGATACATCTCTCATATTCCGATTACCAGCTCTAATAATGACATCCCCTTTCTTAAAATCCTTCACGTGCTTCCACTATTTTTCATACTCTTAAGCACCACATACAATACCCTGTGGAGTCCAGTTTTTATCATTACCTTGAGCCTCATCTACCCCACCAAATTCTGAACTCTAGCCTCAGTGAACTCCTTTTACTTCCCACAGACTTGCATATGCTAGTCTGTTCATGTGGACTATCTTCTCGTAATTCCTTTTCAAGTTTGCTTGGCTAATTCTGACAGGTTTTTCCAAACCCCACTTAGGAAATATCCCCTAAAGGAAACCTTTATTGATCCACCAAGCCTAGGCTAGACCTCTCTCTTCTAAGCATCCATAAGAACTGGATATCTGGTATTTATCTCTATCCAAATGGGAAAAAGAAAAAAAAGTAATGGCAACTACTTTAAACTTCTCTGTCTCCTCAACAAGACATGGGAAATTCCTTGAAGAAGAGACTGTGCCTTATGGACTACTGTAACTTCAGATATTGTGCCACAATATCTGATAAATAATGGTTGTTGAATGAGTGAGTGAATTAATACATCTTCATCTCACATCTTTTTTTAAAATTTTTTTAAAGATTTTATTTATTTATTTGACAGACAGAGATAACAAGTAGGCAGAGAGGCAGGCAGAGAGGGAGGAGGAAGCAGGGTCCCTGCTGAGCAGAGAGCCCGATGCGGGGCTCGATTCCAGGACCCTGAGATCATGACCTGAGCCGAAGGCAGCAGCTTAACCCACTGAGCCACCCAGGTGTCCCTCACATCTTCTATCTCATATCAAACTCAAACTCCCATCATTATGTGCCTGTATAATTGCCCATTCTCATTCATCCAATATTATTCAAGAGATTACTATATATAACTAATCACAGAACAGAAATAACAAAAATCAAGAATTTTCCCCTTGCTCCCTTAGGGTCAAAAGAAAGTATTGACTCTTTTGTAAGTGAAAAAGACTGGAGAAAAAAAAAAAAGACTGGAGAAAGCTCTGCTCTTTAATGCGATTAATTTTTATAATTAACTTTATACTTAGATATATTTAAATAATAAAATTTAGTTATGTGTCTCTAGTAATATCCTTTCTTTCCTCTGATAATTTTCTATTGATGGTTTAACTGAAAAAACAAAGTCTCACATAGAGATGCTCTTTGGGTGTGCTAAACCAATACACTCTGAACTGGAAACAATCTTGAGATTGATGACTTACTGAATCTGTAAGGACTGCACTCTAAAGGAGAGCAAAACCAAGTTTGTCTCATTCATGATTTCCAGGCTCATAAACACTTCTCGGGTTTTAAAACATTCTTAGAGTTTTGAATGCCATTTTAATGTTAATTATTTACAGTTTTATGAGGCATAAATTATACACCATACAATTAACCAGTTGTAAGTGAAGAGTTGGGTTCTACGGTGCATTTCTGTGGTTATGCAACCATCCCTGTAGTTCAGTTTTACAACGTAACGATCACATGCTGAAGTTCCATTGTGCCAATACGCAATCAATCCCCACTTCCACTCCCAGTTCTAAGCAATCACTCACCCACTTTCTATCTTTAAAATCTTGCTTTTGCAGGGGTGTTTGGGTGATTCAGTCTGTTAAACGTCCTACTCTTGGTTTTGGTTCAGGTCATGATCTTAGGGTCGTGAGATCAAGCCCCATGTCAGACTCTGAGCTCAGCAAGAAGCCTGCTTGAGATTCTCTCTTTCTCCCACTTTCCCTTCCCTCCTGTACTCTCTTTAAAATAAATAAATCTTGTTTTCAAAATTTTGCTTTTTTTTTTTTTTTAGAAATTTCATGTGCAAAGAGTCACATAACATGTAGTCATTTGTTTCTTATTTCTTGCACTTAGCATAATCTGGAGAGGAGGCAGAATCCATATTACTACATCTAGAGTAGTTTGATCCTTTACTACTAAAGAGTATTCCGTTGTATGGATATACTATTTGATAGACAAAATACATTCACTGCTGGATGGACACTCGTATTGTTTCCAAGTTTTTACTTCTATGAATAATACTATCACAAACATTCACTCACAGGTGTTTGTATGGACACAGGCTTTAATTTCTCTTGGGTATAGATATCTAAGAGTTGAATTGCTGAGTTATATTTTAAGTTTATATTTAATTTTTCAATAAACTGCCAAACTGTTTTGCAAAGTGGCTGTACCATTTTATATCCTTATCAGCAATATATCAGAATTCCTCTTTATTACATCCAAGTCAACACTTACTCCTGTCACATTTTTTATTATTATGGCCAGTCCTGTTATCTGTGTGTATGGTGTCTCATTGCAATTTAATAAATAATGACATAGGGCATCTTTTCATATATATATTAGCTATTTGTCTTCTTTGTAGATATGTCTGCTCAAGTGTTTAGCTCATGTTTTTTATTTAGTCATTAGTATTCTTATTATTAAATTGGATACAAGCTCTTTTTTAGATTTATCATTAATAAATATTTTCTTCCACTCTGTGACTTTTCTGGTTGGTTTTGATTAAAGATGTGTGTTTGTTTCTGTGTGTGTGTGTGTGTGTGTGTGTGTGTGTTTGAAGCACAAATGTTTTAAATTTTTGATTAGTATGACTTATCAATTTTTTTTAATGAATCATGGCTTTGGTTCAATACCTAAGAAATTTTTACCTAACCCAAGGTCACAAAGATCTTCTCTTATGTTTTCTTCTATACGTTTTATACCATGTTTAATTGCTTATGTTAAATACAAGTATATATAAATATATAAAAATGAGTATAATATGTATACTTTTATGTATATATATTAGTTATATGCAATCACTTTTTTAAAAGACTTACATTAATCTCTTATATTTAAGTCTTCGATCTATTTTGAGTTAATTTTTGCTTACAGTGTGAGGTATGGTTCTAAGTTCATTTCTTTTCATGTGGCTATCCAATTTTCCACCTGGCACTGTTTGTTGACTATAATTTCCTTCACCAAATTGCCATGGTAACCTTCAATGAGCCATCAATGTTGGGATGTATTTCTGTACTCACTAGTCACTTACATTAATATATAACTGTGTCTTCACACTCTGTTCCATATTGAGTTTGCCCATGGCAGGAAAGTTGCAGGATTTTTTGGCTATCCTTGTGCTGATAAAACTGCTATTTTCATCAGCAGAGGTAGGAGAAGGATGGAGTTGGCTCCATGCATGAGCGCCATATACTTACTATTCTTATACAAAGCTATGGGATCTTTTCAAGAATAAATGCTTCTAAGCTTGTATTCTTTGGCCAACCTTCAGAATTCCTAAGGGCTTTACTATTTTTTTAATTTGTCTAGTTTCATACATGTTATATGGAAAGCATGCTCTGATCTCTTCACATGGTCAAGTTGGAACTCCTTCTCTAAGACTGATTTTTAGGGGGAAGAATATCCTTGTCGAACCTCACCTATAGGAATTGTTTGAAACTGTATTATAAGGTAATTGAAATAGCTGAGTCTGTATAGAAGATTGAATCTCTATGTTTATGTTCTACTCCCTGCAGAACATCACCAAAATAGCAGTAATGGAATAAAAAATAATAATAATCTACAAAGACAGAGAGAAGAGAAGAAGCAACAGAAAAGTGACTACAGATAACCCAGCGCAGTGAATACAAAAAGACCCATATTAAGGTAATGTCACCAAAATTTCAAAACATAGCATATAAAGGAATGCTCCTAGAAGTTTCCAAAAATATTCTGTACAAAGTATAGAGAAATTGAACGATATCAAAATTCTTAACACCACCACAAGAAACTAGAAGAAAATAGAATATTTTTACACCACAGGTTGAAACCTACTTTCAACCTGGGATTCCATACCTAGCCAAAATATTACATAATTTGGAGATAGAATTATTATGTTTTCAGAAGTGCAAGATCTCAGAAACATATCTATAGCTCTATGATCTATAGGAAATTACTAGAGAACATGTTACAATAAAATGAGAAAGGAAACCCGAGAAAAAATCCAATGATGAAACCAAGGAAAAAAAAGATGTGGATATAGAAAAAGGACTTGTAACACAGATTTCTAGTCAATGGTGAAGACATATCCCAATTGAATAGCTCTATCAAAAGCCTATAGAATATCCAATCCAGATGGAGCAAGAAGCATGAGGGTTCCAGAAGAGGTATTTCTCAGAAAAGCAATGAAACTAATAGAATATTTTACATTTTCCACAGAACTGACAAATCTCAAAGAATTAGTAGTTATTGTGGGATTGGTACATAGAACACTGTGCAAAAGAAAACAACCCAATTACTAAATCTTGTGAAAACAAAATTAGTACAAGCAACAAAATGTAATCATAATGTACCACATGATTCAGCTATGAACAACTGTTACGGAGTCATTATGATATAAACATTGAATATTGTATTAGTGATAATATTACTGAATTATAAAGAGAAAGAAAGGAAATCTGTGTCGAGGGGGATGTAGGATTAAGAATGAAAGAGAAAGAAATCTCCGTGTTCCATATTAAGAAGACATTGAGTATCCAAATTGAATCAAATAAAAATCAAGAACATTAACATAAATTTATTTTAGAATACAGAAGAGATAAAAGAAGCAGCACTAAAATTATTAAAATAATTTCCTTCCAGAAGTAAAAATCAAGAATGGGGCAAGAACAGCAGGAGGCTTCTACTTAATCTCAGAAGCTTGTTAAAATCATTTTTAAAAAATATGCTTTTATAAATATGAAATTTCAAAAGCAAACAATAATAAAATAATTTTATGAGTGTGTTTGCTAGCATGTTGTTTTCTAATTATATATCATTTTAAAATCTGTTCTACTAATTCCCATTTTTTACAAACTGCATTCAATTAACTCACAAGAGAGGTTAATCCAATAAGATACTTTTGTGAATGGACAAATAAAAAACCAGGTCCAAACCTGAGGTTTATCAATTTGTCAGGAAATTCCTTCAGGAGAGGAGATTGTCATTTTGCTGTTATCCTGTTTCAACTAGTAAATCACTCTTGTCTTATGATGTTCTAGTTTCATATCCTGTATTTTATCTCCCTCCAGATATCATATAAGCTGAATGCGTGATAATTAAAATGTACAAGAACAGATGTTGCTCAGTCTCTGTCGGGCACTGAGTAAAAGTTTTGATGTGTCATTCCTTCCAGTAACTGTGGATGAATATCACAAGAATGGTGCCTTAATTTCCTAGGGTTGCTGTAATAAATTACCACAACGTGGTGGCTTAAAAATGAGAAAACTTTATTAATACATTTCTGAAGGCCAGAAGTAGGAAATCAAGGGGTCAGGAGAGGTGAGTTCCTAGTGAAGACTCTAGAGGAGGACTTCTCTTATCCCTGCTAGTTTCTGGCAGCTCCAGATGTTCGAGAACTTCAACCTCTGCTGTCTTCACATGGCCTTCTCCTTTTGTCCCTGTGTCTCTCCTTTGAGAGTCTCCTAAGGACACTTGTTCCTGTCACCCAGATAATCCAAGATTCTTTCATCTGGAGATCCTTAGCTTAATTACATCTGCAAAGACCCTTTTGTCAAAGAAGATCACATTTACAGGCTTTGGGGATTAGCAAGTGGACATATCGTTTATGCGCCTACCACTCAGCCCTTGAAAAATGGGTAAAAGAATAACAGGGGGGAAATACCATGTATTATTCACTTTAGTGGCATGTCATATGTAGACAAGCACAAAACCAAGCCTGAAATTTCAGTGCCTCAGGAAATGGAAGACAAAAACATTTAAGAAAAGGTGGAATCACAGAGAGAGTTTCGTAAGCCAGTCACTGATTTCTGTCTTGTTAGAATTACTGTTAACTTCTTCTAATTTTACACCTGCTGAAAACTTGATTGGCTCATTGTCTATTTCCAAACCATGCTTTGAAGAAAAAAGCAATCTCACTGGTAGTTCTCAATGACTTTATTTTCTAAATAGCTAAGAATGGGTTGTTTTAAGTCTCAATAGAAATCTTTTGGGACACTAGATATTATCACACACTAAGAAGAATACACGTAATATAATTTGACCCCTTCCTTTCATTTATCCAATCATCTGTCTTATTTTAAAACTTATGTCATTATTTACTCCATCCTTTATATATTGGGTTATCAAGGAACCTGTACAAAGTTCTTAAATAATGGCATCAGTATCATGATTTTGATCCATATACATCACTTCTTCAATGATTCAGATAGGGTCCTATTAATACCTTCTTTACGTTAATTTTTTCTTTTCCTCCATCAACAAGTTTTGGGACACTTAGTCTAGATTCCATTGCCTCACATGCAATTCCATTCCATTTTAACTGCTCTCTTGTTTAAACACTGTTTAGAAACGTTAAGAAGAAAACATACATTCTTAGGTGCTGAGAGTAAGAGAAACTTGGGTCAATAAACACAAGCATTATTATTATTATTGTTTTCATTACTATGACTGTTCAACAATGACTTTCCCAGTGGTCATGGGACTCTGTCACTCCTTTCCTTTCATCTTTATGAAATCTCTTTCACTTATAAGGTTCTATTTTTAGAATCCCTAAATCCTATGTCAACCTTCATCTTATGGTTCCATGCATTAATTGCCACCATTTATATGTTCAACTTCCTTATCTTTTGGCTTCCATGACATTTCACTCCCTCTCTGATTTATTTGTTAGCTTCTCCTTCTCCTTCGGGTCCCTGAATATAGACTCTGACATTTATACTCTTGAACTTTACTCACTCAACATTCTACTTTCATCTATAATCTCCATACCTTGTAACTCTAAACCTGAAATCTCAAATTCTAGATTATCTCTTAGCATCAAGACCTGCATTCCAAACTGCCTGCCTATTATCTCCATCCTGTTATTTTCCTGACCCTTAAACTCACCCAGCTTCATTATTGTCTTCTTGAAACTAGTTCTTTTCTTAACCAAAGTTTCTTGTGGTAATAGTGTTTTTCTAGTCACCCAGATTGTAGCTGAAAAGAGATTTTTAAGATCACATTTCTTAGTAAATCCTATCTAAAAGTAGAGCAGTTCTGTGCAGTTTATGAAAATATTCTTCTTTGAATATCCACCTCATTACAAGCTCCTCATATTTATCAGCCAGGAAAAAAGGGAACTATAACGTTTAAGGAGAAGAAAATATAACTACAATATACGAAATACTGTTTAAAAATTTCTCCTTATATGTTGCTCTCAACATTCAGTGAATTACCAAGCCATATACATTAGTCTTCTTCAATGTTCAAAGGAATAGGCACGTAGATTGAGCTCTATGGGGTGCCTGAGTAGCTCAGTCAGTTAAGTGTCTGACTCTCGATTTCTGCCCAAGTTATGATCTCAGGATCCTGAGATTGAGTCCCACTTAGCACAGAATCTGCTTGAGATTCCCTCTTCTTCCCCCACTCATATGATCTCTCTCTCCCTCTCAAATAAATTAATAAAAATCTTTAACATCTTTAAAGTGTTAGTTTAAAGTTTACAGTGTTATGCATATCAATAATATTGTAAATGTTAACTTTCCAACAGTAGAGCATTGGTTGAATAAGTAGTACTTTACATACAAAATATGTGATGAATGATCTGTAGCAATTTGAATCTTGGTATAATAGTCCATTCATATATAAAGATATTTATATGCATTTGTAAAAGTTTGTATGTAAATTCCAGTTAGTTAACATACAATGTAATATTAGTTTCAGGTATACAATGTAGTGATTTAACACTTTCATACATCACCTGGTGCTCATCACAATTGCATCCCTTAATCTCCATCACCTATTTAACCCATCTCCCCCTTTTTGCTACACCCCTTTTCTTCTCAGTTTTTTTCTCCATACTTAAGAATCTATTTCTTGGTTCGTCTCTCTCTCTCTTTTTTCCCCCTTTGCTCATTTATTTTGTTTCTTAAATTCCACATATAAGTGAAATCATATGGGGTTTGTCTTTCTCTGACTGATTTATTTTACATAGAATTATATCCTCTAGATCCATTTATGCTGTTGTAAATGGCAAGAGCTCATCCTTTTCATGGCTAGGAAAATTTATATATATAATATATATACATATATATTATATATTATTTTGATGTAGTCTCAATAGTTTATTTTTGCTTTTATTCCTCTTGCCTCAGGAGCTATAACTAGAAAAATATTGCTATAGCTGATGTCAGAGAAACTACTGTCTGTGTTCTTTTCTGGGATTTTTTCACATCTTCTTTATCCATTCATCTATCAGTGGACATTTGGGCTGCTTCCATAATTTGGTTACTATAAATACTGCTGCAATAAACATAGGGAGGCATATATCTTTTTGAATTAGTGTTTTCATATTTTTGGGTCAATATCCAGTAGTGGAATTACCAGATCATAGAGTAATTCTATTTTGAATTTTTTGAGGAAATTCCACGCTATTTTCCAATGTGGTTGTACCATTTTACATTCCCACCAACAGTGCACAAATGTTCCTTTTTCTCTACATCCTTACCAAAACTTGTTTTTTGTGTTTTTGTTTTTAGCCATTCTGACCAGGTATGAAGTGATATCCCATTGTGATTTTAATTTGCTTTTTCCTGATGATGAGTGATGTTGAGTATCTTTTCATGTGTCTATTGGCCATCTAAATGTCTTCTTTGGAGAAATGTCTGTTCATGTCTTCTGCCCATTTTTAGACTGGATTATTTGTTTAGGTTTAGTTTAGTTTTTTTAGTTTAGTTTAGCTTAGCTTTGTTTTTGTTTTTGTGTTCAGTTGTACCAGTTCTTTATATATTTTGGATACTAACCCCTTGTAGGGGTACAGCTCAGTGGTAGAGAATTTGACTGGATACTAAACCTTTATCAGATATATCATTTGAAAATATCTTCTCCTACTTATTAAGTTGTCTCTTAGTTTTGGTGGTTGTTTCCTTTGTTGAGCAGAACCTTCTTATTTTTATGTACTCCCAATAGTTTATTTTTGCTTTTATTTCCCTTGCCTCAGGAACTATAATTAGAAAAATGTTGCTATGGTCTATGTCAGAGAAATTACTTCCTGTGTTCTCTTCTAGGATTTCTATAGTTTCAAGTTTCACATTCAGGTCCTTAATCCATTTTAAGCTTATTTTTGTGTATAGTGGAAGAAAGTTGTCCAGTTTCAATCTTTTGCATGTAGCTGTCCAGTGTTCCCAACATCATTTATTGAAGAGATTGTATTTTTCTCATTGCATATTCTTGCCTCCTTTGTCAAAGATTAATTGACCATATAACTATGGATTTCTTTCAGGGCTCTCATCCTGTTCCATTGATCTAAGAGACTACAAGGGGTGCCTGGGTGGCTCAGTTGGTGAAACATCTGCCTTGAGCTCCAGTCATGATCTTAGGGTCCTGAGATTGAGCCCCAAGTTGGTCTCCCTGCTTCGTGGGGAATCTGCTTCTCCTTCTCCTTCTTCCCCTCCCTCACATTTGTGCATGCTCGCTCTCTCTTGCTCATACACTCTCTCTCAAATAAATAAATGAAATCTTAAAAAAAAAAAGAGCAAGCTTTATCTATATGTTGCCTGCAAGAAACATATTTCCAACACATACAGATTGAAAGTGAAGGGATGGAAACAAATTTATCATACAAATAGAAGTGAAGAGAAGGCTGAGGTAGCAATACTTTATCAGACAAAAAAGACTTTAAGATGAAAACTGTAACAAGAGACAAAGAAGGGCACACCATAATCATAAAAGGAACAATCCAACAAAAAGATAATAACAATTATAAATATTTATGCACCCAACACGGGAGCATCCAAATAAATAAAGTGTCTAATAACAGTTATAAACTGATAACAATGCAATAATAGCAGGGGACTATAACTCTCCATTTATATCGATGGATAGATCATCCAAACACAAAATCAACAAGGAAACAGTGGCTTTGAATGACACATTGGACCAGATGGAACTAAAAGATATATTCAGAATACTCCATCCTAAAATAGTAGAATTCACATTCTTTTCAAGTGCACATGGGAACATTCTTCAGAATAGATCACATATTAGGACATAAAATAAGTCTCAACAAGAATCATACCAAGCATATTTTCCATCCACAATGGTATGAAATGAGTAATCAACCTCAAGGGAAAAATCTGGAAAGAACACAAATACATGGAGGTTAAATAACATGCTCCTAACCAATGGATGGGTCAAGCAAGAAATGAGAGAGGAAATCCAAAAATACACAAAAACAAATGAAAATAAAAACACAATGGTTCAAAATCTCTGGGATGCAGCAATAGCTGTTCTAAGAGGGAGAATTATAGCAATACAGACCTACCTCACGAAGCAAGAAAAATCTCAAAGAACCAACTAGCCTTGCACTTAAAGAAGCTAGAAAAAGATGAATAAAATACAGGAAAGAAGGAAATAACAGGTTTAGAGCAGAAATAAATAACAGACACTAAAAACTAAAAATTTAAAAAGCTAAACAAAAAAATAGAACAGATCAATGAAACCAAGAACTGGCACTTTGAAAAGATCAACAAATAGATAAATCTTTACCTAGACTCATCAAAAGAGGTGGGGGGGGGAGAAAGAGAGAGAGAACTCAAAGAAAATCAGAAGTGAGAGAGGAAGCATAACAACAGACACCACAGAAATACAGATTATAAGAGAATATTATGAAAAATTGCATGTCAACAAATTGGACAACCTTGACGAAATGGATAAATTCCTGAAAACATATAAACTCCCAAACTGAATCAGAAATAAAAAAATTGAACAGACTGATTACCAGCAATGCAATTGAACCAGTTCTGAAAAAAACTCCCACCAAATTCCAGAACTATATGACTTTACAAGTAAATTCTAAAACACTGCTTTCCATACTCTGTTCTCCAGGTTGCTGATTCATTCTTCATCTTCCTCTAGTCTGTTGTTTATTCCATCTAGTGTATTTTTAATTTCAGTTATTGTGTTCTTCATTTCTGTTGGTTCTTTTTCATGTTTTCTTTGTTTGTTAAAGGTCTCACTAAGGCCCTCCACATTTTTCTCAAGTCCAGTGAGTGTCTGATGACCATTACTCTGAGTTCTCTATGAGGCATATTTCTTACCTCCACTTCATTTAGGTCTC
The DNA here is from genome assembly GCA_003697995.1 of Taxidea taxus jeffersonii. Lineage (NCBI taxonomy): Eukaryota > Metazoa > Chordata > Mammalia > Carnivora > Mustelidae > Taxidea > Taxidea taxus. Next base: position 33,358 of record RCUC01142316.1, on the reverse strand, counting down.
TTGCTGTGATTTTTGTCCTGTTCTTCATTTGGGACATATTCTTGTCTCATTTTATTTAACTCTGTGTCTATTTCTATGTGTTAAGAAAATCAGTTACATCTCCTGCTTTTGAAAGCAGTGGCCTTATGAGACCATTTCTTACCTTCCTATCCTTTTCATTATAGCCTCTTCTCTACACTTAGCTGGAGAATCCGTTCTGCTAGTCTTTGGGTCATTTTCTGGGTTATTTTCACTGATGTCAGGGTTTTCTAGGTTTATCTGTGGGATGAGTGAGTTTAAGGTTCTCCTATTCTGCTATCTTCCCCGGAAGTCTCCATATTTTGTTGAACTCAAAGAGAGAGAGAGAGAGAAAGGTTAGAAAGAACAGGCATAGCATATCCCAAGGAAAAATACTAAGGACTATTATTTGCTTCAAATTTTTACCAGTGGATTTCTACATATAAATATAATGAATGTATTTCACTATGTGACAGGGAATGCTTGAAAAGAAATAAAAGAAACAAAATAGATTTAGAATAATCTAAACAACTTAAAAAACACCTATTTTGAAATAATCTTATAATTCAGAAAATACATTAATTATCAAGTCTAAACTCACTTTATATGTCTTATGGCAATTGAAATTGAGTGATTTGCTCTATATCATTTATCTGCTTATCGTAGATGTAGAATTTGAGTTTCTCACACCATTCTGTGGATTCCCACTATTTTCCTATCACTGTTAATATGGCATATGCAACCATTTTGATGTTTTAAGAATGTGTGAAAATTAATGCATCTTCAAAGCTTGAGCCTACTCACCTCTATGGAATACAAGTAGCATTTTAAAGCAGGAACTTTGGAAAAGAATTTATATTTGAATTTTTGGGGGGGTGGTCCCTTTCTCAATTGGTGACTTTTAATCAGGGTTCTCCCAGAAAACAGACCATCAAGATATATCTATATTGATATCTGTATGTATCAATATCTATATCAAGAGAGAAAGATTTGGTAAAAGAAATTGGCTGACATGATTATGGAGGTCGAGAAGTCCCACAATCTGCCACTTGCATGCTGGAGGCCCTAAAAAGCTGGTGGCATAGTTTTAGTCCAAACCCAAAGGCCTGAGAATCAGGGAAATAATGGTGTTAAGTTCAGTTCAAGCCTAAAGGCCCAAAAACCAGGAAGATGATGCCACAACCTCCCCAGTATTAGTGCAGGAAAAGGCCAAAATCTCAGCTCCACCAATGAGACAAGGAGGAATTCTTTCCTCTACATTTTCAAGCTGATGAGGCTCTCAATGATTTTGGTGGGGCCCACCAAGATTGAGAAGGAAAAATATGCTTTCTGTAGCTTGAAAAGCTTATCTCATCTGGAAACACTCTCATAAGCATGCCCAGAAATAATGTTTGGCCAAACATTTGGGCATCCCATAATCTAGTCAAGTTAACACATAAAATTAATGTTCACAGTGATATTACACAAATTGCTTAATTTTTCTGAGCCTCAAGTTATTTGTCTGCAAAATGGGAGAGTCACTATCCATTCCAAGGGTTATTTAAAGACTTAAGCAAGATACACTTAAGAGATCAATGCAATTTAGCACATGACTATTCAATTAATGCCGGTTCCTTTTGCTTCCTCTCTTGTATTGCTAATAAAAAGATCCAGTTACATCACCCTATAAGCCTCTTATGGGTTGAATCATATCTTCCCAGACCAAAAAGAAATTCATATGTTGAAGTCCTAACTCTCAGTACCTCATAATGTAACTGTTTTTAGGTGTAGGTTAGGAGGTTTTCTTTCTTTCTTTCTTTTTTTAAATACAGTTTGGTTATTTGTTTATTTTTTAAATTTTTATTGTGTTATGTTAGTCATCGTACAATACATCATTAGTTTTTGATGTACTGTTCCAAGATTCACTGTTACATAATTAAGATCAGATCAAATCAGGGTGCTAATCCATTATGAATGGTATGCTTGTAAGAAGGGAAACATTTTGATGCAGACAGACAGACAGATACACACAGAGAGAATGCTGTGTGAAGATTAGAGCTGTGCTGTCATAAGCCAAGCAAATACCAAAAAGTAGGAAAGGGGCCTAGAACAGACCCTTTCCTGGTGTCTTTAGAACAAGCATGGCTTTGCACCTTGATATTAGACTTCCAGCCTCCAGAACCGTAAGACAATAAATGTTTGTTATTTAGGCCACCCCATTGCGGGTATTTTGTTACAGCAGCCCTAGGAAACTCTTACACCTGTGTTTCTTAGATTGGCCATTACTTGTAATGACATCTCATAGAAATAATTCTTCATTAGCCCTTATGAGGATATATAAGGTCCTTCTTTTCCAGTTTCAAGGAGAGTAGGTCTGAAACCTCTTCTGGCCTCTCAGTTAATATGCTTCTCAAGAGTAAAGAAGGTAGGGACGCCTGGGTGGCTCAGTTGGTTAAGCGGCTGCCTTCGGCTCAGGTCACGATCCCAGCGTCCTCGGATCGAGTCCCACATCGGGCTCCTTGCTCGACGGGGAGCCTGCTTCTCCCTCTGCCTCTGCCTGCCTCTCTGTCTGCCTGTGCTCGCTCTCTCTCTCTCTCTCTCAACTAATAAATGAATAAAATCTTAAAAAAAAAAAAAAGAGTAAAGAAGGTATTTGAGCCCTGTATCATCAGGCTGTCTGCTCAGCAGGGGGCCTGCTCCCCACCTCCTGCCTGCCTCTCTGCCTACTTGTGGTCTCTGTCTGTCAAAAAAAAAACAAAAAAAAAAACTTAAAAAAAAAAAGAGTAAAGAAGGTAAGGTATCTCCCTATTATATGTGATTTTTAAAAAAAGGTTGTATTTATTTATTTGAGAGACAGAGAGCATGAAAGATCATGAGTGGGGAGGGGTGTAGAGGGAGAAGCAGACTCCCCACTGAGCAGGGAGCCTGATGTGGGACTCAATCCCAGGATTCTGGGATCATGACCTGAGCCAAAGGCAATCATTTAACTGCCTAGGCTATTCATACAGACCATAGGTTGATAGAAGAGATAGGTGGATGGTTGGGTGGGTGGATGGATAGATGGATGGAGAGAGATGATAGATGATAGACAGGTAAATAGAAGATAAAGGAAGAATAATCTGTATTTCTATTTCTGTATATATGTCTGTATCTGCATCTCTATTATCTATATCTATCCTACTTTTTAAGAAACATAATAATAGCATAAGCTTCTCTGCTCCATTTTATCAAAAACTTGCTACAAACATCATTTTAATAAAGTTTCCATGTCGTGCTCTCTCATATGTTTGTATTTACTATGATTTGCCAACCATAATGTGTTATTAGGCAATTAATGCCCCTTCCTCTTTTTGCCATATTTTCTCAAACAAAACTTTGTCCACATTTCAGAATATTTTCTTAAAATAATGTACCAGAAAGACAATTTACTAGACCAAGGTTATAAAAATTTTTAATATTCTTGATACTTACTGCCAAATTGCTTTGCAGAAAAGCTGGTGTTCTTTCCTTTGGGGTTTAATCCCAAGACAATCCTTTGTAAAGAGAGAAGGAAATAAGGTCACACAGAGCAATGGGAGTGCTAGCATTCAGCTGCCACAAACAGCTAATAATTATTTCCTTACAAAAAAAGCTCAAAGCCCTGCATAGTGTACCCATAACAGGCAAGTAATTTAAGCAATCTCTGGATCCATCTTTCTGGAACCCAACATAAAAATGCAATGTGGGATATGAAATTGTTGGCTCCTGTACTGAACAGAAGTCATCTCTATCCCCTCCATTCTCTGGGTTGTTTCTCCTCGAATGTTTAGCTCAGAGATAATTTTCAGTAAACTGTTGTCACTTGAAAATAAGCAGTCTGGACAATGTATGGTCCATTTGGAATACTGAGAAAATAAACAACTTAAGATATGCTTCCTTCTTGCCTTTGCAGCCCTTTCTGGAATGTGTGCTCCAGATACTTTACTTTCTTCCCTAAAGCAGAAGTCTTATTTAAAATAAAGCTACTTCTTTGGCACTTCTGGGTAATCCTTTTTTGAAGAACCACAGCAATGAATGGTTTTGGAGCCTTACTTCGAAGAAACCAGTCCATCCTTCTGGTGCTCTTTCTTTTGCAAATTCAGAGTCTGGGTCTGGACATGGATAGTCGTCCTACCACTGAAGTTTGTGCCACACACACAATTGCACCAGGACCCAAAGGTGAGAAAAGCAAAGCAAAATGTTCATATATAATAAGTGAACTCTCTCCCCTCCTCCCTCAATCCTACTGTAACTCTGAATGACTTTCTCTTCTCCCTAGTGTCCTCCTTCTTTCCTCCTATTTTGGAAAACCAATGGCCTATTATTTATGTAAAATCCTTCCTTGATGTTAGGTAGGAGAATGTTGGCAGGGGACAGACCTCACCCAGGGCACATGAAAATTCCATCTTCCATGCTGTTCCAGGGGGAAGGTACCCAAGTCAAGACCTTAGTGTTTCAGAAATGCTTTTCTTAAAATGCTCTCTATTCTTCAGCTGTTTTTATTCCATTGCCTTTCTAAGCACTGCTTTTGGTAAAATTACCAGGCAAAAACCTCAGTACAGAGAAAATTAAATCTTTCACATATTTCATCAATTAGTGGGCTTCCTACGAAGGAGAAAAATTTTGTTGAGGATGGCAGGTAGTGTATAAATGAAATTTCTTTATTGAAAGTGGAGTCTTTGAGGCCAAGTGCCTTCAGCTGAAGGATGATAGACTATTGCAGAATTTTTTCAAGTAGAGCCAAGGTCTAAATGTGCTTCAAGCAACTGGTTGATAAAAGATGCTGTTTTCCTGGTTTCAGTTCTGACCCTTTTGTTCTGAAAGTGGTCACTGCAGTGCAAATTCGGTGCTCCCTTATTAGTAATTCATGCTATGTTTCTCCAGGCTATAGGATAGAAGAATTGCAGCTGCTTAAAATTTTAAGTAGAAAAAATGGGTCTTTCAGAAAAAAGTAGAAATACATCGCCCTATGCTTGTCAGTTATTTAAATGTGTATTGCTTAAAGTGCATTTTTCTTAATCAGTGAATTAATTTCCTCCAAAGATTGCAATCCAAGCTTTAACCTTTGGTACCATAAAATAAATGCCAGGGAGGAACAATGAGACCTTGGGGCTTCCAAATAATTTCTTGGGTGAATAAATGAATAATGTGAGGGCAAATGTTCAGAAAAGAAAGTTTTGATTAGAAATAAAAGTATTTACTTAAAACTATTACTGGACTTTCCAATAATGTACCTAAAACTTTGCTATTCCTGGGGTAGCATGGAAAATGCTGAAAATTAAAGTTTTCCTTGTCCCTGCAAATGGGAGAGCCCATTTGAGAATAGCACCGTCAAAACAAATTTTCTTGCAGAGAAACTACAACTTTCAAGCTAGAAGAATGGACAAAGTGTTGTCAAAATGACATCCCAAATATCATGCATTCCAATACAACAATTCCATTTATTCCAATTCAGCCAACATATATTGAATACCTATTAAGTACTGAGCATTATTTTAAGCATAAGAGATGCATTAAATAACATATATTTTAAAAAATAATATATATTACTATCATGAGCAGTAGCAAAAGAAAAGATTTAGGAGGGAGGAGAGGGCAATTAATTTTTATTGGATACCAGCAGCCTGTTCATCATAAGTCTTCCTACCCTCATTTCTTAATGCAAAACTTCCCCCTTCCCACTAGAAACCTTGCTCAGATTTCAAACAATGTAAATCTTTCACTCTTTTCTCGAGCCCTGTTCCCTAGAACTCTGGGGGTTCCAGAACGAAGTCTGCTGGGAACCTGGTATGATATCTTCTTCCCCCAGAGTCAGAGGACTTTGCATCAAAATGAATTCTGAGTTCCTTTCTTCTTCTTCTTTTTATTTCTTATTTATTTATTTTTTAAAATTTATTTGACAGAGAGAGATACAGCGAGAGAGGGAACACAAGCTGGGGGCGGGGGGCAGTGGGAGAGAAGCAGGCCTCCCGCTGAGCAGAGCACCTGATGCCCAGCTTGATCCCAGAACCCTGGGATCATGACCTGAACTGAAGGTGGACACTTAAAGACTGAGCCACCCAGGCGCCCCCTGAGTTCCCTTCTTCTTAAAGAGATTCCACAATTCTGGAACGGAATGTACAGAATACCTCCTACATCTCAGGCGTCATGTTAGGTGCTAAAATTAAAGCTCTTGTCCTAGAACTTGTCTACATTTCAAACTGAGTATTAGATTGCAAACTTTTGGATTCAGGGCTCAGTCAACGCCCTTTTTTCCTGGCAAATTGCCGCTATTCGTGCATATGGAGCACCGTGTGCATGCTCATTACCTCCCCTTTGCCCCCCAGGCATCATGCTGGATGCCACAAGTGAAAAACAAGACTTCGTCTTCATCTCCTCTCAAGATATAAACTGCCAACCTCCCTACCTCGTTCGTTCATGAACGTGACAATAGCGGTTCCCTACCCCTGAACAAGGCAGATTTGCATATTTATTTCTACTAAAATAAAATGCTAATGATAAGGAAAAGGAAAAAAAAAAAAAGCTTGATGGCCGAGGAAACATTTTAAAGGATGGAATTATTGCTTCAATATATTTTTCCTAAGAGCAGGCTGGTCTATATTTTTCTCCATAGCTAATCATGTCAATACCACAGTTAACCGGCACTGTGCTCAGAAACTTCTAGAAGCTCTGAGAAACAATAAAAGGAGTTTCCCCTGAAATCATTTGGGAGGCTGGGAACTAAAGAAACTAGAGTTGCCGGTGGAAGACAAGTAATGTTAACCTGTCCTATAATATGTTGCCCAAGATAACCTGACCATTTCTTACTGCATTATTTCCCAAGCATGATTTGGTGGGAATTAAATCTGTTTGATCTTCAATATGCAATTACATCTATTTATGCTTTAGTTTCTTTATTTGAAAAGTGAGCTTCATTAGAGAACTGTTTTAAGAATAATATAAGCTAACAAATGTAAACTTTAAGCCATGTAGACATCATAAATAGATAATTAAATTCTATTTGTCTTTCCTCCTTCTCCCTGTTTATCTAAGTCTGCTGAGTAACAATTATGGGAGTAAGCAATGTTACAATTATCAAAACTTCTTTGTTGAAAGCCATCTTTATTTTTCTCTCTATGCCTTAATATTATTTTATGCTGTTTAGTAGAAAAATGTTCTTTCCCACCTGCATCGACTCTTGAAACAATTCGTGTAAAATCCTGACCTCTAGTGGTATTCCTTGAAAACAGCAGTGGCAAGAAATTTTAACAGGAAATGTTGAAAAGAAATTTTAAGAGCAGTAAGAAATATTTGAGTGATGATTCACAATTTCCAAAGCATTTTCAAGTACATTTTCTTGTTTAATGTTCACAAATGCCCTATGTGGTAGCAATTACTTTAAACTTAAAAGATAAGGAAATAATCTCAGCAAGGCCAAGTGGAACTCTCAAGGTCTCTCACATACTTATAGAACAGATATGCAACTTGAAATTTAGCCCCGGCCTTCCAGCTCTGGGTCCAGTGCCCTTCCATGACATCCACTGGTTTCTAGTAGAATCAGGTTTGAAGATAGAGTCCACTGTCCTTTATGTGATAAGAAATGGATGCAACAATTAAGAACACAAAGTTCAGGCCGCCTCATAGCTCAACATTGTACTGGATGCTAAAATATGCTGAGGGTAATGAAATGCTTCCTCTCTGATAATCAACTCCATTACGTCATTAGCCTGTTTGGAAATTAAAGATCTGTTGCCTTATTGCTTATGTTGGCTTCCATTAGCCTTTTTGCTTAGGAGCTTTATTTTATTATTATTATTATTTTTTTTTTTCCCAATGACTTTTGTGTGCGGCCTAAAAGTTCCTTTGCAATCCATCTGGCTTCTCCCTACTTCTCCCACATCAAACTACTTTTCCACTCATAGTCTGAATTGGGCATCCTTGCTTTGTCTCTCATTCCTGGCCCAGGATCTTTAGACTTGATGCTCTGTCTGGCCTAAATTTTCCTTTGTTCCAAGGATTGTTCCTTCCCCTCATTTAGGTTTTAGCTCAAATGCTATTCGCACAGTAGGCCCTTCTGGATACCCCTCACTCTCTGGATCCTAACAATTGGCACAACCTGAGTTATGTCCGGGAATCTTCTCAGCCTCCAATGCAAACAAGTCTTCTCATGACTACCCCAAACAGATGGCCAGATATGCCCAGGAATGTGTGGATCACGTTCACAGCCAAATTGGGAGTCTCACTCCTGCAATGTAACTATCAGAGGTAACTTGGTTTAATCCCAGTTATTTTTGCATTTGTTAAAGCTGAAGCCCAGAGAGGTAAAATAACTTGTTCTATCACACAGTAATTAACTGGCGGCAGGACTAGAACTGGAATGCCTATTCCAATCACTGGGCCAGTCATTGGTCCATTCCGCCATGTTATATCATCATCCTCACGTTCCATCTTTCTCATTAGGCATGAAATGATCCCTTCTTTAGTTTTCTAAATTAACATTAGAAAAGGAGTTCTGTGGGGTCAATGCATACACATTGTACGGAATTATTTTAGCTCGGTCACCTTGATATAAAATTAAGTTGTTAATTTCTTTCTGGCGGCTTTATCAGAGAGATTAAGCAAGTAGGTATTTTCCTAAGACCTTTATATTAACTGTATTAATTCACTATATTCTTTCATTGAGAGTTTTAATATGTATTTTATGCATAAAGACAGGCTGAGATTTTAAGTGGCTTGGCCAGGGTGTTCTGAACCATTTTTTCCTCTCCTTTTCCCTTTGGGTAGATGCCAAGAAAGCATCTGAAGGTTAGACCAGAAAGGGAAAGTAAAAGTCCAGTCAATCAAGATGTGGGCAAAGATGAGTCAGGAGATATGATATGATATATTTAAAAAAAATAGCTTGTTTTATTTTAATAATCATATATCCTTTACCCAAACCACCCCTTTTCTCAACTCCCTTGCACAACAACTTGGCTAGCCAAGCATCACCACTAGGGCCATAGTAGTAGTTTCCCAATAGGTATTTGCATGTTGGTAAAGATCGTGGACTTTGAATTTGAGCTCTGCCACTTACCTGTCTATGAGACTTTAAGCCTCAGTGTCTTCATTTTCGAAATAGGGATAGTGTTGTTATCCATCTCAAATGCTTAATTTGAAAATTAAAACGTGTAGCGTATAGCTTAGCTATCCTCATTTTTCCCATTAGCTTCCATTTTCCATTACCATAAGCTCCCCCTCTCCCCACATCCCTAATGAAAGGCTCACAGACTGTAAAGTTGGTTCCCCAAATAGAAATCTACCAGGGAAATGTCACCACCTTCTACTCCTTGCTGCAATTTCCTGCCTAATGTGGTCCCACTGCAGAATCAACTCTCATTGTCCGTAGTTCACAAACCTGAGACCACCCTTTCTCTTCACTCCTGTTGTCTTCTTCCCCTTGTTCTCCAACAGAGTCTGGTGTCTTGATCAGTGAAATAGGAATAACAATGGTATAAATACCCTAGAGATGTAATAGTACTAAATGAGTTAAAACCCACAAAACAAACCTCAGTGTTTTTTTGTTTTGTTTTGTGTTTTGTTTTTGTTTTTGTTTTTTTCAGCAAGAAAAGATGGGATGATAAGTGTGACTGCCTCATAGGGTCTTGGTGAGGAGAAATGAGTTGAGCCACACAAAGCACTTAGTGCTGTCCCTGACATATTGCCGAGGACCCCTGAAATATTGGAAAACCATGGATTAACAAAACTCAAGAGAAAATGAGAATGGTTTTCCTGCCTTCTGGTCTTTTCATCTTCCTTAGGGAATATTTTCCTGTGCCCCAGGCAGGCAATTTTTTTGGCCTTGGGTCATCGACTATATGTGTAGGCCGGATACAACTTAAGTCTCTCACTCTTTATTTGTGTTTATGAAATTCTAGTTCTGTTAGAAATGGTGTTTTTGGCATTTTTTGCCTTTTTTCTAGATATTCCAATCTATAAGCAGTCTGTCTGGTTTTTGCAGCACATATTTGATCTGTAATATTCTATAATTTTATAAAAATCTTTAAATTATATTCTAGAGCATTCTCTGCTTTTATAAATTATAAATACCTGCAGTAAAAATCTGACACTCAGATTCAACTGAAGTAACATCTAAAGAATTTAATTGTTTTCAAATTATTTATTGTGATTGTTCTTGACTTGAAAACTCTAGAACCATTATTTCATGTCTCTTGTGGTAACTTGAGAATACTTGTATCTGTTAAGCAAATTATATGAGTATGAGTCTTTAGAATTTACGAAGGGTTTATCAATTATTTTTATTTAATTCCACTGACATACTATAGGAATCATTATCCCTATTTAAGGAGGGGGATAAACAAACAAATAAACAAACAAACAAGCAAACAAACAAATAAGGGAAGGAACTAAAGCACACTTCTCTTGCCTGTGACCCTTCTGAAGGTCATTTATCGACATCAGCCAGGAATGAGTGTATGTGCAAGATATTACAGTATGGAGTGCAGTCAAAAATAGTTTACATGATCTTGTTCTGCCTCGTTTGAGATACACAAAAATCTAGAAAAGTGTATTGACCTTCAGAGCCAAAGTGCTGCCCCATTTCAGACCACATGCTGAGTGACCAAAGAGGCCCTTATGTCCAACGGGAGCTTGGGAGATGGAGAGATGCCACAAGGGTAACAATATGTTGCAGACCAAAGTGTAAGTCCCTAAAGAGACAGAGGGACTTGGATATATTACAAAGGAAGGTCTTTAGAATGGGTTTATCTTAGCACTTAAGGAGCAAAGCTAGAGCTTGCCACTGGTGATCTTGGGGCAAAGTCACTACTGGCCCATAGACACAAACCAAATACACTGAAATAAGGCTCACAAGGGAGTGTACAAAGGCAAGGGATATGGCTTTCTTTCCTACCTTAGAGGAACCCTAAGGGAGGCAATATCATGTTGGTATTATTTTAAGTTGGCTCAGCCATGCTACCGTGGAATTTTCTCTGGCACCCTCTTCCTGTTTTTCTAACATTGTAGCTCTGGACGGATGAAGGTGTACAAAATTAAAATGCTTAGCATTCATTGATGTCAGGGTATTCCCGCACCTGCCTATAAGGCTTTACCATTGAGAAATGAATCTCCCAAAATGCATCGTTTTACTGCCTGTTCTCCTGTATTCCTTCCTGTGTTACTTTTTGTAATTAGAAATATGGGTGGGTGTGGGAGGTTAGGGCACAGTATTCTGTCATGTCAAAAGGCATCACTAATGCAACAAAGTTAGTGACTTAATTTTCTTGTCAGTGGAGACCTACTCTTGGAACAGGGTGTCCAGTGGAGGAGAAATTAAGTGTTATTCTACCTCCCTTTAGGTAAATAGAATCAATCTTTTAATAAGGTGGAGCACAGAATGTTTTCCCTATCCTGGCTCTAATGGCTTCATTGTAAATGGAAACTTACTGCACTTTGTTAACCTAATTTTCATTATACCTTGGGTTTTCTTTCTTTGGTTTTCACAGCTATTCTACAGAAGTTTTAAGACTCTATCAGGTCTGTCTGGCCAAATGATAGTTTAAACCAGAAGAGCCAGTGGAAGTCTGAGTAGGAGAGTGAAGCAACTTGGTTTCTTTCTTTCTTTCTTTCTTTTTCTTTTCTTTTTTTTTTTTTTTTTTTTGTCAGGTAGACAAATCTCTTGGCAGGGCTGAAGATTGGCTGAAGGGCTGAAAGGATGTGAGAAGCTCCTGGTGGGACATGAACTAAAAATGAGAGATGAATTAGAGCTGTTGGGATAGGGAGGAAGAGGGGAGACAAGAGAGAGACTTCAGAAGCAAAACTGGCAGATGATAATGAATTCTAAACAGTTTTGAGCTGCCTCTGGACATCCATTTGGAAAAGTCCAGTAAGCGTTGAAAATACATATCGTAAATATTTTTTAGGCATTTCTTCTCTACAAAAACAAATCACACTCTTTGTCTTGACTCACGGTTTTTGTAACTTATCTCATTTAGTGGAATCATCAGGGAGGACCTTGCCATTCTCACAGATGGGTGGGATGTCCTTGGATTGGGATGTTGGGATATAACCGCATAGTTAGTCCTTATAACGCTATTCTTTTTCTTTCCATTAGTTTCTGCCCCACTTTGTACTGAAAGGAATTTTAGACAGAATATTGTATGCTACATCTACAGAGTGCTGTAAATGTTTCAACATCAGGGGCACAAATCTCTGGAAGCAAAAATACACATCAACCAGGGAGTTGCAAATCTACACAGCCAAGGTATGGGCTAAAGAGGCATTGGCTGCCCTTGGCTGCTTCTTTGTAGCCCTCTAATTTCTAGTGGCTAGAATTTTGGGTAGCTTAGTGGATGATACTGCCATAACATAAATTTCTCGAGTGCTCACTGCATTCCAGGCATCGTTTGACCCTTCATGGCATTATCACATTTACTCCTCTCAATAACACTATGAGGGAGATATATCACTATTCTGATTTACTAACAAGAAGACTTAGACTTATAGAATTTCAGCGGGCTGCCAGTGAGCCAGTGATGGGACCAGGACTTGAACTAAGCCCTCAGATCCTAGACCTTCCACTCTTAACTACTGCATTGTGTTGCAGAAGCACACCACTTCGTCCTGAATGGATGGGATTCCTCCTTGCATTTGTTTCTACTGACTTGGCTGTGAATGCATTTTAATAATGAATGATATGTGCAGGAGGAAGAAAACCTGCCCAACAAACCTTAATATTGTATTTTTCATTAAGTACAATGTTAGTTGTTTTCTTTTTTTCTCCCTGTTACTCAGACATGCAATGATGACAAAAGACTTGCTGGTTCCAAGGAGTAATTTTTCTTAAACCAAATAAACCTGAAAACAAGAGGGGGTGCTTTATAATTCAAGTAGGAAACACTGCAGGATCCTTGAAATCCTCACTTTTCCTTGCTAGGTTATACAGGAACTAATTGAAGGGGGAATAAAGTTTATGGGTCTCTGAGATTGATGGGGCACAATAAAGGAACTGGTTGACATCATGATCATGCACATCAACAGCCTGGACTGGATCATAGGAAGCACCAAGTAAACATAGCTGTTATCAACATTGTCATTGATATTCTTATTAGATAAATTAATTGCAATATATGTCCTTACATATTATATTTCCTTACATTGTTTAGCATATTAACACAGAAAAAAGATTTCTATTCTATTTCCTTATTTGATACATTATCTTATCATCTGAGGAGAGAACATACAGATAAATAAAAGCCAAATCTCTTTATCAGGGAGAAGAAAAAAGATCATTGATCTTTTCAAAATCTCACCTTGTTAGATGCCAATGACACACGTGACAATTTCCCATTCATAATACTCATAACATTATAAGACCTTGTTTGGTGTCTCCTTCCCACCAAACTTTTAGGCTTAGATCATGTCTAGTCAGAGCCAGTGCTGGATGCCTAGGACTCAACACAGGACTTAGTAGCTAATAGAGACTCAATAAATATTTGTTCAAGGAATGAATGAGTAAGTGAGGAAATTGTGAAGTTTTGAGCAGCTTTTGAGAACAAAGTGTAAAATATCTGCCCTCAAAACAAGCAACTTGCACTCTAATTAAAGTAGTTGACATTAATACAAAAAGTTAAGTAACAGTTCATTTTAAAATAATACTCTAAGGCAACAATTAGAGAGCAGTAACAAGGAACCAGATGGTGAATTACCAAGGAAATAATTCTATCAGTAAATTCAGAGAATTTAGAATTTGAGTCAAGACTAATGGGTTAGGGGCACCTGGGTGGCTCAGTGGGTTAAAGCCTCTGCCTTCGGCTCAGGTCATGATCCCAGGGTCCTGGGATCAAGCCCCGCATTGGGCTCTCTCCTCAGCAGGGAGCCTGCTTCCCCCTCTTTCTCTGCCTGCCTCTCTGCCTACTTGTGATCTCTGTCTGTCAAATAAATAAATAAAATCTTTAAAAAAAAAAAAAGACTAATGGGTTAAATTTACAAAAGGAGAGAAGATCCACAGTTTCTTTACATTATTATTTATTTTTCAAACTACGAGAATATTTCATGCTTGTTGGAACACATAGCATGTGTGTTACGCTAAGTGAAATAAGTCATTCAGAGAAAGACAAATGCCATATGATTTTATTCATATATGGAATTTAAGAAACAAAACAGATGGAACATAGGGGAAGGGAAGGAGAAATAAACTAAGATGAAAATAGAGAGGGAGGCAAACCATAAGAGATGCTGAACTCCAGGAAACAAACTGAAGGTTGCTGGAAGGGAGGTCAGTGAGGGGATGGGGTAACTGAGTGGTGGGCATTAAAGAGGGCACCTGACATAATGAGTACTGGGTGTTGTATGCAACTGATAAATCACTAAATTCTATACCCCTGAAACTAGTAACACAGTATATGTTAGCTAAATTGAATTTAAATAAATAAATTTAAAAATCCATATAACGTGTAAATATGTACAGAATAAAGATGTATAAAGAAAAAACTAATGATCTCACTTTTCACTGTGACTCCTCCCTTTCCTGACTCACTTCTCCTATGTAACCATCATGAATAGCTTGGTATTAACACATTTCTCTGTATTTTTTCTGTTTATTTATGCTTTCTTCTAAATAGGATCATATGCATATGACTCTCCAAGAGACATTCTTTATATACTAAAACATGAAGATCACACCTTCCTCAGAGGTCTTTCTCGAACTCATTATTTTTTGGCAACTGCATGATATTTCTTCTGGGATTTCCATCAGTTTCATGATGATACACTTCCAGATTGTTTATGGTTTTTGTTTTTGCCACTACAAACATCCTCATATATATGAATACACACACATATAGATACATTACTTCTTACAGATATTCTCATAAAATAGGTTCCCTACGGTAAAATGGAAGGTGTGGGTTCTTTAATCCTTATTGACAGACTAGCTTCCAGAAATGCTATAGTAGTTCATGTTGCCAAAAGCAATGACTGAGTGCTCTCTGCATCTATGGCAACTTTGGATGCTATTAGTCTTTTTAGATTATTACTAAGTATTATTACTATTATCCTATGGCAACATAGGATAATAGACATTTCCATATGTACTTTTCTGACTAATAGTGAGTATGGACAATATTCATCTATCATTTATTATTTGTAGTTTTAGATCATCTTTTTATTTCCCTTATTGTCTTTTTGCAAAAGCTTTTCCCATGTTAAGAATATTAATCATCTTCGATGTCTTAGTGCTTGATTTTTTTCCTCGTCTGTCAAATATTTGTTTATAAACTCGATATAGTTATGTGACTTCTTTTACCCATATAGAAACTTTTAATTTCTCTGTGGTCATCTATGTCTTTCTTCTCTTTTATGGTTTCTGCTTTTTTCCTCTGGAGAGTTGAACTTCAAACAGAGAGAAAAGCCTTTCAATGGGGGCATGAATTAAAAGACCTTTTAATGAAAAATGAATAAACAAGTTGAACTGGCATAGAAGGTTATGCAAGTCAGTGTTAGAAAATAACACCAGAAAGTTGCAGTGATGTCAGTCTCTGAAAATCCAAACGCTAGACTAACCAGTTTGGGCTTGGCCTATAAACACAGAAGAACTGCTGAAATGTTTTGTAAAGAAAATGTGATTTTATAAAGAACCATCTGCAAGACGGCTTGAAAAAGTGAAGTTCAGATCTAAGGAAACCAGTATTTCAATAGTTATTTAACAGACACTCTTCTAGGCACTTAGAGTCACCAGTGAATAAAACACCATGAAGACCATTTAGGGACCACCTGCAAGGAAGGGGGTTAGAGTATGAGGACAGGGGGAGGTAGAATAGTGGCAGCAGGGATGAGAGGAAAAAGAAAGGACGGATGTGAGAAAAAGGAAGAATCAAGGTGGGAGTTCGGAAGGAGGAACAGCCAAAACCGATTTGGGGACTGGGAGATGAGAGCATGGTGGTGGCACTGGGAGACATGAGCAAGTGTCCCAGTAATGTATTGGGAGACACGGGCAAGGAGGAAACAAAAGCGTGGGGTGGAGGGCAGAGCAGAGTCAGGCTGGCTGCCCTCCTAGGTTAAGAGCCTTCACACCTCTCTTGGCTGGCTCAGGTCCATTCATTAATCAGCCATTTGTGAGAATAACATTTTAATCAATGACTAATTTATTTCACTGTAGTAAGTTCACATTTATCAATCTTCACTTTAAGGGTGTTGTTCCTTCCCTTTTGAAAACCTTCACTGAGGAAGTACCTGTTGCATTTGAGTGGCTGTGCCAAGTGCTGGGGATGCAAAGGAAATAGCATCTCCTCCCTGACCTGTTCCACCATCTGATGGGGGTGGGGGAGATGGGGGAGCTCGTGTGGATGCTCTGAAGTACAAGGGCTGTTCCCTTCAGGGAATGAGACTAATCCTGACGGTTGAAGAGGGAGATGGCAGCGGGACAGTCTGCACTGAGCAGACTCCTGGGGAGAAGAGACGTGAGCCAAACCCATAGGGATGCATGGTTTGGACAGAAGATACAAATCCACACGAACTTGTATGGGTGAGAAGGTTTTAGGACCAGCCTACCCTCATCCAGTGACAAATTTGTATTTCAGCTTATTTTCTTTTTCATGTACCTGAAGATATAAACTTATTCCGATGGAGCCCAATGCAAGGGATCCCACTTACTTCTTCCTGAGAAAGACTAGAGGGAGGCGTTTCAGGTGTGGGCAGGTAGGGGCAGGTGTTTCCTCCTTTATGCTCCCCCAACCGCTGCTCTCCCAGCGCTTATCGCAGTAGTGCTCACGCTTCCGTGCCCATCCTCTCCTGAGGTTTCCATCTCCTCAGAGGAAGGCTCTTATTTTCTTGATCTGTGTCTACTAATTATGCTAGTAAGGAAAGGTGTTTGCAGGTGAAAGAAACCAAATACAAACCAAGCCTAAACTGGTTAGTCAAACAAGCGAACAGAGGAGAGAAGGGGACTGTGTAGTCTCCGTAACAAGGAGGGAGTCAAGCTGCGCTACATCCGGGCTGGGGTCAGGGGCTCAGGACTCAGTGTTCATACCTTGGTTCTGCTTTCCTCCATAATGACTTCATTTTAAAGAGCTTCTCCCTTCATGGTAGTAAGATAGATTCTGACACTTTAATAATCTTCTGGCCTCCCTGCTACCCCTGCAGAAAGAGCAAGCCACCATTTTTTGAAAGTTGTAACTGCTTGAGTTATTGGAGAGGCTTATCTACAAATGGGGACTCCCTGGCTCTTACCGGTCATGTGCCCACTGCTGAGCCAATCACTGCGGGTTAAGTTCAAACCATATGGACTAAGAATAAACAAGTGTGGTTTCCTATGGAAATGTGTGGGGCTGTTACCAGAAGCACAGATGGAGGATACCAGGAAGGTGAAACCTGTAGGTTCCCATTCTACACTCAGTATTTAGTGGATGAGGGGCACCTGGGTGGCTCAGTGGGTTAAAGCCTCTGCCTTCAGCTCAGGTCATGATCCCAGGGTCCTGGGATCGAGCCCCCCATCGGGCTCTCTGCTCAACGGGGAGCTTCCTTCCTCCTCTCTCTCTACCTGCTTCTCTGCCTACTTGTGATCTCTGTCTGTCAAATAAATAAATAAAATCTTTTAAAAAAATATTTAGTGGATGGATAAGGGCCCACTCGGTGCACAGGGTTTCTCTGTGAGTTCTGCCATCAATAATATCATTTAATCTTCAAGCAACCTCGTAAGAAAAGGGTAACTACGTCAGTTTTCTAGTTTAGGAAGCTGAAGCAGAGAGAGTACTTACTTATTATAATATTAAAGAGCTGTTAAGTGGAGATGTGGGATTTGAGCCCAGGTCTCTGTGACTATGAATGAGTTTGCTGGAGCGGCCATAACAAAATACCACAAACTGGGTGGCTTCAACAACAGGAAGTCATTGTCTTGCAGTTCCGGAAGCTGGAAGTCCAAGGTCAAGGAGTCAACAGATTTGGTCTCTTTTTGCTAAGACCTCTCTCCTTGGCTTGCACATGGCTGCCTTCTCACAGTGTCCTCACATGGCCTTTTCAGGGATTAGTGCATTCATCCTTTTGTGTCCAAATTTCCTCCTCTCATAACGACACCAGTCAGATTGGATTAGGATTGTCCCAACAGCCAGAATTTAACTTAATCTCCTCTTTAAAGGCCTTCTGTCTAAATACAGTTACATTATGAAGTCCTGGGAGTAGGGCTTCAACATATGAATTTTGGGGGTGAGGAAACAATCCAGCCCATGACAGACCATAAAACTCTTGTTCTGCCCATAGCATCAAGCTCCCAAAGACCTGTGGTTCCAAGGGCTGAAACCTTTGGCAAATTGCATCTTGGTTGAGAGCAGCTTTCTTCCACATAAGATTCTCCCTTGGACAGCTTTTCTCCTTAGAGACAGGCAGTTTCCTATGGACTGACATGAACTTGGTTCTTCTGTAACCATATCCCTTGCTGCAGGACCAAAATAAACATTTTTCAAGTGCTTTAAAATTATTAGAAAAGGTGCTAATTGTTTTATAAGGAGGGTCTTATTTCATGCACTCTCATCATAACAGGGTGAGGAAGTATTAGGGAAGAGCCTCAGAAAATCTCTTAGAGGACCCCTGCCCTACTGTCATAGAAAGATTTTTTTTTCTATGCATAGAGCATAATGTTTATTATTATGTTGTTTGTTCTTGTTCTTGTTAAGCCAGGTTAGCCAAGGTCTGGGTCTCCCTTGACCACAGATCAGTTGCCTCACAGTTGCCTTCATCTCACAATGAAGATGCAAGGAATGCCTACAAATCATTCTTCTTTTAGAAACCATGCTTGCTCATTTTTTATGCTTTCATTAAAAGAAATATGAAGAAAACCCCCTCAGTGTCTCAAAAGAGGAAAGAGAGCCATGATGAAATGTCACCATGGGCCCGTAATCTCTCCGCAGTTTAATGATCACTGCTCTCCTCTCTTAAGGGGTCAGGGAGCCATGCATGCAGAGGCCCGGTTTTAATTACAGATTGCCTTCTCCTGATGGCGCCTGTTAACCAAGTGGCTGGCACCAGTTCTAGGGTATAGGATCTTCGGAGAGCTGGAAAAATCCCACCTTTGGGGAATGGGCAGCAGGAGTCTGGGTAACGCTAAACATTCCTGGCAACATGTTTGACAGGGAAAAGAGGAATTAAGAAACCTTTTTATTGATATCTTCCTCTACCAGCAATTTCCGCCACAAAGCTATCACAATGAATCAAAGTACCATGTGTCTCAGAGTAAGCAAACAGCCCTCCATTTGGGAGACTAAACAGGCAGGTACTCTAATTCTTTCCATTTACAGATAAAACAGAAATTTTGAAAGGTTAATACCACACCCAAGTTCACAAAGCTGGAAAGGGATATAATGAGGGACTGAATTCAGGATCTGTAAGAGGGAAGCCCATGGATTTCACCGATATATCACCCCAGCTTCACAGGAACTACAGTCTTCTGTGAATGACCAGTGGACCTGTGTCTTCCTCCAGCCACTCTGATCTTGGCAGTTTCTTGACTTATTAGTAGTCCTTCCAGTAGAAAAAATGGAATTTCTGTCATGATTTGTTTTCATTGAACCCAGGTTTACTCCTCTGAATGTCTGTTCCTCTTTCTAAGTGCTCATCTCTTTTTTACAATTTATATACAGCACAGTAGTATGGGTTCAAAATGATCAAGGTCACAACTCTATAAAGGTGACGTTAGCAAATCCCTGTGGCCAAGTTGAACTGAAGATTGACAAATGATATTATGTGTACATAGGAGACTGTTCTTACCTTTTTGATATTTGCTGAAGTATTTAAGGAAGCTGTGCCATGATGTCTGTAATTTACTTTTTTTAAAAAATCAGTAAAAATACATAGATGAAGCAATAGCAGCATGTTAATTGCCAAGTCTCAGTAATAGGTATATATTAATTTCTATTTATCTTTAATTGTGTGAAAATTTACTTAGCATACATAGTCAAGCACAAAAGTAAGTGATGATTGTAGGATAAGGATTGAGGTAGTGAATAGAAAGGAAGGTTTAGAAGAGATGTCATTTCTGGTGATGATGACGATGATGATAATCATTCTTACATCTCCCTTCTGTTCTCAGTAAAAGAAGAACAGATAACTTCGCCAAGCACCAGGCACTGTGCAGAACACTTTTCATGCATTGTCCCCATTAGGCCACAATAATTCTATGAAGTAATGTGTTTTTTTTTTCCATTTAATGGATGAAACGGAGACTCAGAAAAATGGCATAACTTACTCCAGAGCCCTCTTCACCAAAGGAGGGCTCTCCTTTTGCCTTAGGGAGAGCTATGGGGGGAATGAGTGAGTTGAAGGAATTCAGGATACGTAGGGAGGTAGGGAAAGGCACAGAGGGACTGATAAAGTAAGTGAATGGAGAGAAAGCAAACATAGTAGGTCCCGAGGATGGCTGAATATTTCAGTGAAAGGATGAGGTTGTGATCAAGGAAGTCAAAGCACTGGGAGATAGTCCATTTTGCCACCATACGGATACACCTGGTATGTATGAGATGTCCAGGGAATAATGATATGACTAGAGAGCTTTCCAGGAGTGAGGATGCAATCGGCAAGAAGGGGTAGCTAGAGATGGGAAGGATATATTTTAGGGATGAGTCCTGGCCCCATTAACAAAGTACTCCATACCACTTACTCCACTTAGTTCTAAAGCTGATTAGGAAAAAAAATTGCTATCAACTATCCCCTAGTCCATAAGATTATTTTGGCATGGGGAAAAGTACAGATTCTAGTGGATTTTCTTTAGCATTTCCAAAACCAGTTCACTAATTTTTAATAATTAAAATTATTTAAAATAATTTTAATAATATATTTAATATTTAATAAAATAAAAGAAGCTAAATAATTGCTTCCTTTGAGCAGGGGGTACTGACCTAGGTTCAGCTATTTCATTTCAAATTAGGATTTAATTTTAAAACACTTTTTGCTTGTTGGGGGGGGAGACCCCTCCTTTACCTGAGAAAAATTGGTCAACTGTGTGCTCTGTTGGAATTCTGCTGGAGAGATTATCCCAGCAAGCGGGTGGCCTGGGGGGAGGGGGGGTGAAACAAATCATTTTTGTAAAATTGAAATTAGTTCATTTCAATGGATAGCTTTTCATTCAATTTTAAAATGTAAGTAGCTATTTTTAAAAAGAAAAAAAGAAAGGCTAAATTGCACGACGAATCCAATGAAATATTGCCAAGAGGATGAAAGCAGACAACTGTGAGCCATGTGGGGGATCCTTTCCAAAGCTTGCTTTTATACCTCTCTTCTGTTCTCATTAAAGCAAGTCCCAAAGATCAAATGATCCCAGGATACAAGCTGAAGGCAAGGGTACAAGTTGTTTACTTCATCTCTGCCAGCAGCCTGCTCACCACCAGGCTAGGAAGCAAGCACATAGACCAGAAGAATAATCCCATTTTCACCCTCCCAGGTCTCCATCAGGAGCCACCAGGGAGCAGTAGATGACTAAGTCACTCATCTAGCTGCTTTCAGTTAGATACTGGCTTGAAAATGAATGGGAAAGCTCTTGGAAGGGGTGGGGATGGAGGAGAAATCACGAGGGCACCAGTAGTTCACATTTGTGTGGTTTCATGATTCACAAAGTGCTTCACATACATGCCTGCATTTGATCTTGCCCTTTAGTGAGCAGGGCGTGCATATTTGGTCCCATCCTACAGAAGAGCAATCCCAGACCCAGAAATGAATTTGTTCCCTATCATGGAGTTTGTTCAAAGCATGGGCTTTGAAGGCTAATGCCCTGGTTTGAATCCTGGCTTTGTTACTTGCAAGCTAGGCAACCCTGAGAAGTTACTTCACCTTTCTTTGACCCATTTCCTCATCTGTAAAGCAGAGCTAAGAATAGTATGCATCTCAAAGGCTGTTGTAGAGACCAGATGACTAGATGCTTATCAAGGACTAGGAACCCCTTTGGCACTTAGTATTCTGTAAACACTACCATTGCATTTGTAAAATGTTTTATGGCTCAAATGTTATATCCAGCTCAACTGTATTTATTAAGCTTTAGAGACAAACACTGTGTCAGATGATGGGGATGCTAGAATAAATCACTTGTGACCCCAGTCATCCCACAGGTCATAGATGAGTATAAGGAACAGCACAGAAAAAATGGGCTGACTCAGTATAAAGTTCATTATTTTCAACAATGAAGGTGATTAAATGGAGAATTTAGGCCAGACTAAAAGTGTTAGAGATGGCTCCTTAAAGGGAAATACTTTTCTAATTTTACCGTTCCTAAAAACCCTCTGAAGAAGATGGTATTTTGTTCATTCTACGAATGAGTAAATCAAAACTTAGAAAAGGTCAAGGACTTCCCAAGTTCCCTTGGCTAGTGAGTGGCAAAGCCAGGTCTCAGTGACACCAAACTACTTCAAGGATACATTCCCTGTGAATTAAGTCATGGAGATACTAGGCTTTTTTTTTTTTTTTTTTCTGCCCCAACATCTTTCTTTCTTTCTTTCTTTTTTTTTTTTTAAGATTTTATATACTTATTTGACAGAGAGAGATGAGAGAGAGAGTACAAGCAGTGGGAACAGCAAAGGGAGAGGGAGAAGCAGGCTCCCCACTGAGCAGGGAGCCTGATGTGGGGCTCAATCCCAGGACTCTGGAATCATGTCCTGAGCCCAAAGCAGATGCCCAATGACTGAGGCACCATCATTTTTCTTTTTTAAAAAGAAATAAAGACCGTCATTTTTTTCTGGATCTCCCCTTCCCCCCCCCCTTGAAAAATTTGGCACAATGTCAAATATCTAAACTCCAAAATGTGCTAAGGGTCACAAAGTCCTAGAATGGAAGGGACAATTATTTATTGGTAGGGATCTGGGGGCACAGAGATAACACATGTTGAATCCTAGTTCCACCGCCCACAAGTTCCATGATAACAGGCAAGCAATTAATCTTATTGAATCTGTTTTTCCGCTCATAAAATGGCACAATAATAGTTTCCACCTTCTAGAATTAACAGCATTGGCACACATTATGATTACTTCATAAACATTTGCTACTAACTTTATCTAAAGAAATGCCACTTAATCCATCCACTTCACCCCTCTGGTCTGATCACACAAGTCAT
This sequence comes from Taxidea taxus jeffersonii, assembly GCA_003697995.1. Taxonomy (NCBI): domain Eukaryota; kingdom Metazoa; phylum Chordata; class Mammalia; order Carnivora; family Mustelidae; genus Taxidea; species Taxidea taxus. The sequence goes on along the minus strand of RCUC01142316.1, from coordinate 10,305 downwards.
CTGTGTGTTCTTTTTTGAAAGCCTTCTCCAGAAGGAGACTTTAGAGCCCCACATGTGAAGTGTTTTAATGCTTGACCAATCTCATGACTGGAAATCAAACTCTTCCATATTTGGCTAATGCTTTCATTTAGATATTAACATTCTGCTCTCAGAAAAAATAGAGAATGACTGTGTTCCTTTTCTGGATGAATGAATGACATCTCCACTTTCCCTCTCCCAAACTGTCTCATCCAAGGCACTTCACTTTGCCTTTAGAAGTCCTCTTTTTACTTCTTCCTACTGGTGACGGACGGACTCCTTCCTATCAAGAGATTGCGTGTGAATATGCAGATAGCTGGTCATAATGTTGTGTGTGTTGTGCTCTTTAGTTTCAAAGCACATTCACATACTTACTTTGTTGATCCTAAAACAACTGAGAGAGGTAGGGAGGGCTGGTATGAAGTCCACATTAAGGATGAGGAAAAGTAAAGTATAGCAAGAGCTACCATGGCACAATTATGTTCCATATCTCGTATGCATTTTTATTTTATTAAACTTCTTAATCGCTTCTCGGCCTTTTGGCGAAGATCAAGTGTAAACTTCTTATAAGGGCCCTCCTTTGGTAGGTGTTACTAGTTCAGTTTGCAGGAGGGGAAAATGAGACTCAGAAAGGGGTGTCACATACCCAACTTTCCCCAGATAACGAGTGGTCAAGCTGAGAAAGGCCATATCTGTCTTACTTCAAAGCCAATAAGCTCGATCACTGACTTTTGAAGGTTTGCTCAGTCCATCAGTGACTGACATGATGTGAAAATCCAAGGCTCCTGTTTTACAGTCCAGGACATTTCTCTTTCTTTCTTTTTTTCTTTTGTAAGATTTATTTATTTTAGCAAGAGCATTTAAGTGGGGGGGGAGGCAAAGAGGGGTCAGGGAGAGAGGAAGAAGGATGGAATCCTAAGCAGGCTCCCCACTGAGCACAGAGCCCAACTCGGGGCTTAATCCTATGACCTTGATATCTTGACCTGAGCCGAAATCAAGAGTTAGATGCTTAACGGACTGAGTCACCCAGGCACCCCAGGACACTTTCATTAAGGCACTCCTTCAGTTCTTGACTGGACAGGCGCTAAGGCTAGACCTGTCTATGACCAAGACAGTCACTGCTCACACAGAACTGATTTGCATCCCCATTCTTAGCTGTTTTCTGTTCTTAGCTTCCTGGTTTATGCCTAAAATTTGGGGGCTCAGAGAGTAGTGATTTACAAAGGATAAATTATCATTTATATATTTTTATGTATTTAGATAATTATATATAAATATATATTTATGTTCTTTATATATGTATCACACATCAATACACATGTTTATAGATGTTCATGCTTCCAGAACTGGCCAAATTCTCCAGCAAAAATAAAGATTTGCCATACCAGATTTATATATATAAATTTTATATATATATTTATATATGTGTGTGTATATGCATACACACATATAATGTATATGAATATACTTGTATACACACAATAGACTATTACTCAGCCATAAAAAAGAATGAGATCTTACCATTTGCAAAAACATGGATAGACCTAGAGTGTATTATGTTAAATAAAATAAGTCAAAGACAAGTACCATATGATTTTGCTTGTATGTAGAGTCTAAAAAACAAAATAAATGAACAAATAAACAAAAAGTAAAAACAGACCCATAAATACAGAGAACTTGCTGGTGGTTGCCAGAGGGGAGGGAGGTAGGGAGATGGGCAAAATGGGTGAAGGGGATTAGGAGGTACAAAGTTATGAGATGAATAAATCACAGAGATGAAAGACATAGCATAGGAAATATAGTCCATGCTATTGTAATAGCGTTGTATGATGTCAGATGGTGGCTACACAATCTATAGACTTGTCAGATCAGTACATTGCACACCTGAAACTAATGTAATATTGTCAACTACACTTCAATTAAAAAAAAGATTTGTCAAACCAAACAAAGTTCTCAGGAAATCACCAGCAAAGATAACATCTTTAAACATGAAGTTAGTAGGTTTGAAAATTGGGAATTTCTTGCAGAAAATTTGAAACTGCCCCCCACCTCCACCTCATACACTGAGGGCAAGGGGAGACAAGGGAAGAGACAGACCAATCCAGATTGGTGGGTGGTAGTGTTAATAAGCAAGGGAAGTTACAGATGAGGCTTGTCTTCAGTGGTGGTAGGACAAGGTCTGCACACCTGCCTTGCCAGAGTCTCAAAAGTTCATATAGAGCTTATCAGTGTTTGGTCACATATACAAGCCAGATGTCTCAACAACACTTCACTCTCTCAAGGCTGCATCCTTGAAATGACTCCTACTATGGGAATGGTGGACAGCTCGTATGTTTCAAGAGAGGGGATGGGGTGAAGAGCTTTTAATTGATTGCCCAGGTCTAGTTCACAGGTCAATGGGCAGTCACATCATCTCAATGACCTCCCCCAACAATGTGGAGAAAAGTGAACGACAAAAGATACTGGAAGTGTCCTCTCTTCCCCTGAGTGTCCAGTCCATGTGAGCCTGTATACAGATTGTCACATCAGAGTTATAAGGCAAGCGCTGGGCTGAAGAATGGATTCCAATCATGTTCACCACCATATCCTGGGGAGAATGTGCTGTGTTGTTATTTGAGCTGCTCCACTCTTTCGTTTTCCATTTCAAAAGGAGATGATGGTGAAAAGGGAGATCCAGGAGAGGAGGGGAAACATGGCAAAGTGGGACGCATGGGGCCAAAAGGTAAGTGCAATGACATGAATTTGATGCTCTAGTATTAAAATTGCTTTCCTCTCCTGGCCTTGCCCTGGAAATTCGCAGCTTTCGTAACACACTCTCCTCCAAAGGTGAATGAAATGTATTTCAGACATGAATTTACTTGCCACCAAAGAGCTCCCATGACATTGTCCCCAAGACCCGATTCATTTCTCAAACTGCTTCCTTAGGGTGGGCAGGAGTGGGACACTCCAGGAACTCTAGGCAGTAGCAGTCTCCAGAGACATCTACGAGATGGTGAGTTTTAGAAACACAGCTGGGTTGATAGCTGTGTCTCTTCTCAGAAGCCACTACTAAGCAACTCATTTTGGCTCACCTAGAGCGTAAGGAGAATGATAAGAAGGAACAGAAAGAAGTTATCTGATCCCTTGACTTATTCACCTATTTCCAAAATTTGTCAGCAAATGGTGGGGCGTGGGAAGAGCAGAGCAAAGATGGGAATGACACAAAGGCTGTTGTGATATGTAAGTGTGTGTATTCCAAGCACTGGACATATTTCCTGCCAGCTACTAAAGGTGGTAGCCCTAGACCACTGATTTCAAAATCTTTAGTACGTTAAAGAGAAAAAAAGACTCACAGGTCTTTGTGACCTCAATCTGAGAACTGCTGCTTTAAACTCTTCTTATTCAATAAATATGTACAACATTCTATAATTATATACAATCAGTTGCAAAATTATTATCACAGAGATACAGCTTTATAACTGGTAAGTGTTTTTTGGGTCATCATAGAAAAAAACAAAATTGATAACAATTTTGGAGGAACTCAGTGATCCCCGATTACATATATATTTTATAAAAATATATATGGTGGGACAATATCTGGTGTCCCTTTGATCACTAGGTTCTATGACACGTTCCCTCCCCTTTTTAAAAATGGCTAATAATAGTGAAATCTTAGGGAGGAAACAGACTCCCAGAATGAAGCCAAAACAGATCAACAGAGGAACAGAATTAGAATAAAATGCAAGAATTCTTCCACTCAGCCCTCTATTTGACCTTTAGATTAAACATTCTCTGCTACAGACCTTTTAGAAATATTGTATTGGTAAGCTTTTCAATATCACTAGGTCCAGGATTTTCATACTTACCTACATTTAGTTTTAATACATACACTATAATGTGATTAAGGTGGATAAGGAAGCCCAGGATATATGTCACATGCCACAGATAGAAGAATGCACTTTTGGTATTTCCTTCAAGTGATACCATGCATTAGCCACATCTTCAAAGGGAATATAAAACCTTGGGATATAAAGATGACATGCTTTGGGGCGCCTGGGTGGCTCAGTGGGTTAAGCTTCTGCCTTCGGCTCAGGTCATGATCCCAGGGTCCTGGGATCGAGCCGCGCATCGGGCTCTCGACTCGGCGGGGAGTCTGCTTCCCTTCCTCTCTCTCTGCCTGCCTCTCTACCTACTTGGGATCTCTGTCTGTCCAATAAATAAGTAAAATCTTTAAAAAAAATGACACGCTTTGCTTTTCAGGAATTAAGGGGGAGCTGGGTGATGCAGGAGACCAGGGCAACATTGGCAAGACTGGGCCCATTGGTAAGAAGGGTAAGCTGCATTTTCCTTTTCTCCAGTGGCAATTTGAAGCAAATCATGCATACCTTGAGATATTCGGAAAGGTTCTGTATCATGAAAATGATCCTTTTTCTTTCTTTTAAAATAGGAGTTTTTCTCTTTCTTCGTATCTTAGCTGTTCCTTTCATACATAAACAATGTGTCTAAAAAAATTAAAATAAAGACCTTGAACAAGATTAAACAGAAATTCAGGGACAGAATCAAATGTAAAGTTTTGGTACTTTCTGTATTGAACTATGTCCTAGAATCTGCTGGTTGTAATCCTTGATATAACTAAAATGGGTATCATGACCATGAAGCATGTTCAGTGGTAGAAAACAATTATTAAAACTCAAGGTAGCGAGTCAATTATCGTACGGTTTCACTTATTTGTGGAGCATAAGAAATAACAGGGAGGACATGGGGAGATGGTGAGGATAAGGGAGTTGAGGGAAATTGGAAGGGGAGATGAACCATGAGAGACTGTGGACTCTGAAAAACAATCTGAGGGTTTTGAAGGGGTGGGGGGTGGGAGGTTGGGTGGGCCTGGTGGTGGGTATTATGGAGGGCATGTATTGCATGGAGCACTGGGTGTGGTGTATGAACAATGAATTCTGGTACACTGAAAAGAAATTAAAAAAATAAAAAATAAAAACTCAAGGTAGCAAAGGACAGTAGAAATTTCCTTCCACCTCCCTCCCTCTCCCGCTCTCCTTCCTTCCTCTTTCTTTCTTTCTTCCTCCCTTCCCCTTCCTTCCTTCCTCTTAAAGATTTTACTTATTTGAGAGAGAGAGAAAGAGAGATCAGGAAGAAGGGGCAGAGGGAGAGAGAGCCTCAAGCAGATACCCTGCTGAGCACAGAGCCCGACCTGGGGCTTGATCTCATGACCCCAAGACCATGACCTGAGTTGAAATCTAGAGCCATACACTCCACTGACTGAGCCGCGCCAGCATTCCAGTGTAATTTTCTTCTTTAACTGAGTGAAATAATAATGATTCTGCATCTGGGATTTAGTAACAGATTAGAAACTTTAAGTATATATATTCATACTCTTGTATCCTGTCCTGTCCCAATCCTACACAAAATTACTGCTTTCCTATTATAAAACAGAGGTGGCCTCCTCTTTACTATCGAAGCACTCCTTCATCTCATCTTCTCATGAACCCTCACAATGATAGCAGGTTCCAGTGGCCCCTGATGGTCAGCAGTCCATACTGGCGTTTCTCCACTTAGTTTGAAGGTACAAAGCCAAATAAGAATCACAATTTTATCGCAAGGAGCTCATAGACTATATATGAAGCTCAGGTATGGGATGTTCTTAGAAAGAATTTGAATGCAGAGTGACTATATGACTACTATAGGAACCATGTGGGAGAGTAAGGCTGGATTGATACAAAGACCTGAGCGAGGTCTTGAAGAACAGTGACATGTTTATGGAAATGGGGGGAAAGGCCTTTGAGGGGTGGCAAAAGATACTTGTGCAAACGTACAGAGCTGAGGAAACTCAGTGCCACAGGTAACAGAGTTCTGCAGCCTTGATGGGTACCCTGAAGCCTTCCTTCCACATGTACCTGAGCAACTACTTGATCCGTTGTGTGCCTCCCAGTCATGTATGGTGTGTTCTTGGGCAGGCTGATTGGTGCAGGGTAAGCTGATGCTATGGTTCCTCTCCTCATCCCGTAGCTTAGTATCTCCTCTCTCCCTGTCCTTTTCCAAATCATACCTTTGAGAATTTTCCTTCTGCCTGCATTTGAGGGCAGGGACAGAGTGTAGTATCACTGTAAAGAATTTGCTATACCTATTACTGATTCAATGGCCGGCACTGTACGTTCACCTGTGATTGAAATTCTCACAGCTGGGGATGAGCTAGATGAACTCCTCATAATGATGATTCTTTCTGTAATATGGATTTTGGGTGGTTTTACCATGAAGCTAATGAAGCTTTGGCTTCAGAGCCTGGCACTTATTTGGGCCCTTCCTAAGACCCTAAATGGAGACTTATCAATGCACATGGCCATATGTCTTGGCAGAGTTTGTAAAGTAAGGCATTTAATCCTCAACTGGTTAAAAGAATATCTTTCAACATTAAAAACAACAACAACAACAACAACTATTTCCTCCTTAATCAGCCTTTTTAGACTTTTTTTTTCCTAATTGCCCTCCCCTATGAAATTTTAATACCACCCATGGACTGACTGACTATACATCTATTGTGCATTGTGTGCATATTTTTGCTTTATGTATAAAAGACAGTAAGATTTTTCACCCCCTAGAACCAACTTTTATTTCCTTGAGCTGATATTGTCCTCATTGAAAACACACAGCTTAACATTACTGTCTCCTTCTGCTCCAGCTTCCCTACGTCAGACTTCTCTTTGTATCTCCTGGTTATGGGCGTGGACACAAATATTCTGGGAACTCACCAGGAGGAACTTGAGTGGAGAAAACATTTTGTTTGGACTTTATGGGATAGGCTTACATCATATGCAGTTACTTCCATGTGTTGTTATTGCTAATAATTTCAATCTAGGACTAGCTTCCAAGAATACTCTTAGCACTTACTGTGCAGATCTATCCAAAGTCATGGTGAAAAAGTTCAGGGGCAGAGATCAGATCATCACAGGAAATGTGTCTTGGGGCCTCCAGCACAAGAAATGTGTGAGTTGTGGAAAAGAAACAATGTTTGAAGTGTACAGGGTCAGAGCTAGCTCAATCCAACAGCTCATATATGGAAATGACCTTAGAGAGGTATTCTTAAATTTGACAATATTCTTAATTTACATAAGTCATCAATACTAAGTTGTAAAGGTGCAAGAAATTTCTTACACCATTAGTAAAACAAAATTCAGATTTCTGTGCATAAGCTATGAGAAATTCACTTGCATTAGTCCTTCTGCTATGAATGACTACCTGAGTCAAAAAAAAAAAAAAAGGCAAGACAAAACAAAAAAGAGATACAAATTTTGAAGGCACAGGGGAGCTACCAAATTGAATAGGACATTAGGGGCCTGATCTGGAGGAGATGAGAACCACACCAGGTGAGCTATGCATTCTGTACTATTAGTCCTTTCAAGTCATTCACCAATTTATAATCAAGGCAGCGGTATGAGACTGAGAAGCTCAAACAGAAAGTTGCTCAAACTGAACTGATATTCAAGGCCTGCCAAAGAAGAATGACCTGGGAAAATGCCACTCTTTTTCACTTCAAAAATAACATTTTCAGTTAGGACTCCAGAAATTCTGAAAAACATTTAATTAAACATACACCCTTTCATGTTTCAAAACTTATTAGCAAGCTAGATATAGAGAGTACCATATTTAATATGAAAGGGAATATCAACAACAGCAACAGAAGTTTTTAAATATCATACTCAATGACGAAATCATGACCACTTCTCTCCTGAGGTTGGGAGTGAGATGAGCACAGCCCTCATCACCAGTTTTAACCAATATCATAGCAGAAGTTCTAAATTGCAAGAACAGGAGGTAAGAATCACAATAATTGGAAACAAAGAAGTAAAAGGATCATTATTTATAGATGATGTGAGTGCATGTCCAGAAAATACAAATGAATCTACAGATTGACTATTTGTATTCAATTTTTTACAGTTTAGCCATACAAAGATCAATTTTGTTTCTATATATCAGAACCATTACAAATGAAATTGAAAAGATGCCATCTATTACAGCATCAAAATTATCAAGTTTCTAGGAATAAAGCTAAAAAAGAAGGTGTCTACACCTTCTACAGCAAACATGACACAATGATAATGAGAGAAGTTAAGGATGTTTAAGAAAATGAAGGTAAAACTACATTCATAGATTGAAAGGCTCAATATGGTTAAGATGATCAATATAGTTAAGACAACCCTCCAATTTATGTGTAGATCAATGTTATCTCAATCAACATCACAGAAATATCTCTTAGAATTTAATAAACCAATTCGAAACGTATATGGAAATGAAAGGAACCAAGAATACCCAAAGACAACCGTAAAAAAAGAAAAACAAACCTAGAAGGCTGAATTTAAACATTTGTTTTAAAGCTACAATCATTAAGATAGTGTTAATTTATGCAGAGATAGATAAATACACCAACGAAAGGGAATGGAACATGCAGGAAGACTCATAAATTTAATTTATGCAAAGTTGATGTTACTTTGCAAAGGGAAGTGATGTACTTATCAATAACTAGTGCTAGGTCAATTGCATATTCATGAATGCAGCCAAACATATGCAGCCCATAAGTATGAAAAAAGAATTATAGAGGCACAAATTTATTTAATTTAAATGTTATGATTCTTAGTGAATTTTATAATGTGGTGTCTACTTTTAAAATTCAGTGATTTATTTTTATTTCTTGTCTTATAAGAATTCATTTTTATACCACTTATCCATTTGTAATTGGAATAATCTTTCTTAAAGAGGGCTCTTCAAATTGGGTAAGTTCAGATAAAATGCATCACGGATCTGCCCCTGGCTGTATCAGCTTCATGTAACAACTGGTTAAGGGATGGGGAGATGTAGCCAGAAAGTGGGATGCTGGACTTTTAAGATTTCTGACATGTAGCCATATTCCATGTGGTTGAGATCCCAAATATTGCCCTGGAGGTGAGCAGATGTGGAGGGGGAGGAGGAGTCATTCTCATGAACACGTCCAGAATTCAAGAAGTTCTTTTTTCAGTGAGTTATTCTAGATGGTACACTTGCCTAGATTTAGACATGTCAAATACCGATGAGGCTCCAGCTAAGAGAGTTGGGAGTTCATGATGTTGGGTGAAGTCTTAAACCTTTCATAGAATAAGACGAGGTGTCTTGGGAAAGTGGTAGATAACAGAGACAGGAAAAGTAGAGTTCAGCATGATTTTCTGAGCCTCAAGTGGATGAACTTCTACAAATGTTGAAAAAGTAACAGTCTGGAAATGATAGGGTCAACGAACCATGTCTTCTTCAAGGCAATTCCTTATTTGCACACCGCTATCATTCTTACTCATTGTCATGGCTTATTAGCTTGTCTTTTTCCCCCTATAGACTGTGAACTTCTAGAGGAAGAAATGAATGAAAGATTTATTGGATCTTTTTGCTTAAATAAATATAAGCCCTATGTGGGGATCCTACTTTTTAATCGTTTTATTCTAATGCCTAATATACAGTGGAAACTTTCTAAATGTTTATTGCATTAAGAACAAAAAAAGTGAATGATAAAATACATTATTTTCTATGATGTGGCTCTATTTCTACCCTTTATTTCTATAAGTACTACTGTCCCTTAACACCAATTTCCACCATTCACTAAGATTTCTTTCTCCTCCAGAGATATGTCATCAAAATTTATGTCCTGGAATTTCAAAAAAATTGAGGTTAGTGGTTCTGGCTCACCTGGATTAATTTCATTTTTAATCTGTACTTTGAAATTTATTGTCCTCGTTTTGTCAGTGGCCCTTCTAAATTTTTCACTGACTCAGATTAATCTCAGCTTTCTGGGCTGACCTTAATTTTGTCACTTGCATGGACAAGGTAGCTTTCTGGATGTCAATATTCCATTTTAGGAATAAGAGAGAATGATTTAGTACAGGCAAATTCAATCTCAGAGCAAAATAAATGTTTTTACTTAAGGTCAATAATCCTTTTATAGTGGAAGCATTATGATTTTTTTGTTTGTTTGTGTAAATACAACCTCTAATACTTCAGCCTTAAGACAATTATTACTGACATGTTCCCACTCATGGGCCAAAATAAGTTTTCATGTATGGCTTTAAACCAGAATTCATGGGGCACCTGGGTGGCTCAGTGGGTTAAAGCCTCTGCCTTCGGCTCAGGTCATGATCCCAGGATGCTGGGATCAAGCCCCGCATAGGGCTCTCTGCTCGGCAGGGAGCCTGCCTCCTCCTCTCTCTCTGCCTGCCTCTCTGTCTACTTGTGATCTCTGTCTGTCAAATAAATAAATAAAATCTTAAAAAAAAAAAAAAA